>BPLR01000339.1:0-43079 GCA_021605095.1 Caerostris extrusa | reverse complement strand
TTGAATTCTTTTTTTAATATTGTTTGAACATTTAAAAATGAAGATGGTGTTACGAAAAGTATTGTGACTTGGTTTGGGAAATTGATTTCATTTTGACTCTAATCACAGTTACCACGGTTTTCATACTCTGTATGTGTAACTATGAACGAAAACAATTTAATGATGTTATTTTGAAATATATTTAAATGTTACATTTGTATACACAGGAAAACTAGAATAATACAAAAAATAGTAGTGAGTTGAATTTTATATGATTACAATTGGTCTTTCTAGAGCTTTAATCATGATTGTGTTTTTAGTAAATATTGGTAATTACGAAAACATTTCACACTAATCTAGTTTGAAATGCCTTTGGAAACATTTCAAAATATTTTTCACGACGGATTAGTAGAAAAGAGATTAGTGACTTAGTTTAGGTACAATTTCCATTTTTAGATTTTAATCTACAGTTCTGGTTTTACAGCAAATATTCGTATTAGTATGAAAACATTTAATTAATGCTTTTGAAATGTATTTGAGCATTTTAAAAAATCTTTTGGAAGACAGATTAATTGCCAAAAGAAAGTAATTGACGACGAAAGGCAAGTGCAGTTTCTTTCTCGAACTGCAATTGCTAGAGTGTGGTTTTAATAAATACTATGTAATCTATAAAAACATTTAATTGATTACTTTTGAAATATTTTCAGCATTTTAAAAATATGTTTGGAAGACTGATTAATTACAAAAATAGTAATCATCAGGTCCCTCAGGTTACATTAATCATCCGTACGATTGGTGCGAAAAGTAAATAGTGACTGAAGTTTCAGTACAATGTATTTCGAAATGACGAGGTTTTTCATACAAATAATTTGAACAAAAATTCTCTTGAGCTAACTTTGAACAAAACATCAAGTGACCAAGTGGCTCGGCATGTGAAAATAATATTTTTTGTTCACGCATTCATAGCTAGTGGACTCCTCTGTATATGTATCCTTTTATTCAGTAGCTACATGTCTTATTCATTTTTGACACTTACCTTATAAAACCTACTCTTTTGATATACTGCAGACCATGAGGGCGATTCGGCTCTTT
The DNA here is from genome assembly GCA_021605095.1 of Caerostris extrusa. Classification (NCBI taxonomy): domain Eukaryota; kingdom Metazoa; phylum Arthropoda; class Arachnida; order Araneae; family Araneidae; genus Caerostris; species Caerostris extrusa. The sequence goes on along the minus strand of BPLR01000339.1, from coordinate 42,008 downwards.
TTTCATATCTGCTCCGAGTTCAAAATGGTTTTCAACGATACCAAACGCACATACAAAATCATTATGCTAATATTGTTATCATCATATATAGTCGCACAAACTCTTATTTATAGAATTATGCGACATACTCAACCCTTGGCACTTCCATAATTCAACGGAATGTCAGATTAGCAGAAATTCATCCATCGCATACATGTTTCAGATTATACTGCTTAACAAATTGGCTTGAAAAGTTGTAGTCACTGTTCAGTTATGCTGTACTATCGTCTTGGAAGCTGATAAGAAATAAAACAAAACAGATTCACCGCCTATCGCGTATTGCACGTGTCACAGTCGTCAAAACACTGAATTTGCAATTTTACAGAGACTGCGATATTGTCGCGCCAAGGAAAGCACATATTTGTCTAATCAACTGCGTTTGGGTGATCAACTGTGTATGTTAGCAAAAACAACCAACTTACTACTCTTGCCTTCAGGTGAACCAAGCGAAAGAAATACACTTGCAATAATATTTGTTAAGAGATTTCTTACCTACGGAAAAACAATAACAAAAAATCTTTGATCCATCCTGCAAGGTCTGCAGGCACGTCATGCTTGCAGGCAAAGACTCCAAAACTGATCTGCAAGTACCAAAGAATCAGAACTTCTCAGAAAGATTGTTTATGCTAAATTTACTTCACTTCAGGTTTGAAGAAAACAGCATCTGAAAACAAATTGGCCTACAGTTGTTTTTCACAAAAAATCATGGGCTGCACCTGCTTCACTTTTTGATTTGCCTTATTTAAAAATGTTTATTAAAGTAAAAATATTTTTGAAATATTTAAAAATATTTTAAAACATTATTTAAAAATATTTTTTCTAAATGTGTAGAGACTTTTCCCTGAGCTACCACCCAAGTCCATTTGCATTTGAAAATATTGCCTTTCACGTAACAGTCGAGAGGAGAAAATGTCCTTATCAGACTGCAGCTATCATATATACCTCTTATACTCTGTACAAACTGTTGTTGCCAGTCTGAAAGACTGTCATCGGAAATGAAACTTGCGTGGAAAAATCGTTCCCGGAGATTTCGATATTGCAATGAGAATTTCTGCGGGTTTTACTCTGGCGATTTAAAATGGCAATGGAATAATACAAACAATAGACAATATGAAATAATATAAGCAGTAGAAACAAATCAATTAATAAATGTATAATTATTTTTCATAAAAATTAAATATGCAAATCGAAGCTTGATTTATGATTGATCATTTCTTCATTTTGATATTATTGGTGACGTCATGTTTCTTTCACTTGAAAGTGAAGGTTATCAGTTTTTATTCTTCAAGCTAAATTACGTCATTAGCTATGACGTCACAAATTCATTGACATACGTTGTACGTTAAAGCAATTCTTTACAAAAGATAAATAATACGAAATAAAATGAGATTTTCTTTTTTTTTTCCTTATAAATTTTAAATACTCACATTAAAGGATTTTTCTACATATATGAAATTTTTTTCCACGTTAATATATAAATCTTTATTATTCGATATTATACATCGGAAAATTTATATACTGCTTAAAAACATTGTAAAATTAATTAAAAAAATTAATTTTTATTATTATTTATTTTTTAAATTGTTGCATTTATTTGATTTTCTTATTTTTAAAATAATGGAAAATAAAATACAAGGTTTTAATTATTTTAGTTAATCTTAAAGGATTTATAGTACATTAATATTTTAAGACATTTTTTCTCCACTTGAATATTTAATAAATCTTTATTAATCAACATTATATATCATTTAAAATTTATACACTGTTTAAAGAATTGTATAACTAACTTATTATATTTTAATTTATAATATATTTTAGCTTTTCAAATTCATTTTTAATTATTGTTTTTTATATACTGGGTTAAATACTGATTTATGATTTTAATATTTATTATTTTAATAAATAATAAATACTGAATATTAATAACTAAATACTTGTATTGATTTCAATTATTTATTAATTTAACAAATAATAAATAATAAAAAATAAAATGTGAGCTTTTAATAATTTTAGTTAATCTTTTAAAGGATTTTTAGTAATTTACAAATATTTTCAAGAAATTTTTCTCCACATTAATATTTAATAAATCTTTATCATTCGACAATATTATTGTTAAAATTTATACACTGTTTAAAGAATTGCATATAATTTTTTATTTTTACTTAATTTATAATTAATTTTAATTTGAACTTTCGAAAATTCACTTTTAATTATTACTTTTATTTATGTACATTTGTTATTTGTCAAAATAATGGAAAATACATTTATAAATTTAGTTAATTTTTTCAAATAGTTTTAATTATATAATTATTAATAATAATAGTTAAATAATAATTTTTAGTAATTTAAAAAATATTTCAAGAAATTTTTTTCCACATTAATGTAAAATCTTTATTATTCAATATTATATATTTCTTAAAATTTATACATTGCTTAAAGCATTTTTAAAATAATTTTAAGTTAATTTTAAAAATTATTGCTTATTTATATTCTGATATGTCATTTGTTAAAATAATGGAAAATAAAAATACAAATATTTTAAGTATTTTTTCTTAATTTACAAATATTTCAAGAAATTTTCTCCACATTTTAATAAAACTTTATTAATCGATATATACATCCTTTAAAACTTTTTTATTAATCGATATTATACATCGTTTAAAATTTATACATATGTGTGAAAAGGTACGAATTGCCCGTGATGTTCATTTGAGCTAATTGTATAATTCAGCATTGTCTCAACATTACCAACAGCAATAATTAATAATCATGCAATATGACCAGGGCCGGATTTTCCTATAGCTAACTAGGCTTCAGCCTGGAGCCTCAAGATAAAGAGGGGCCTACATTCAAATTGTTAACAAAAATTAGAATTACACTATTCTGAAAAATAGTAAACACTAAAACACTGAATCGAAAATAAGGAGAAATTCTACACATATGAATAATAAACAAACATAAAAATGTATACTTAAAAATAATTTAATTTAACGTAAAAACAATTATTTTCGTAGACAAAGATTTTTATTATTTGAATTTTGTTTCTTTGTAAATGTTGTGTGTTATGTTTGATTAGTTATTGTTACAAGTACTATATAGGGTGCTGAGAATAAATGTCCAAATAAGTGTTCTTGACTTTTTTTAAATTCCTTCTATTAGCCCACACTCTCCTTATATCTTGTTCAAATTTTCAATATTTAATAAAACACTTTTTATTCATCCACTCAAATTCAAACACATTTTTTTTTAACTTGTAGTGGATGACACTGATGTTAATACAATTTTTCCAAATATTAATTCAGTAATTAAATTTAAGTAATTAATTTTAGTATTTTTTAGATTTAAGTTGCATGTATCTACCAATAGATGGCGCCAGATAAACTTAAAAATGAATGAAAATGATTTATAAAGGACTTCCTGCAATATAGTGAGAAAAAAAAAAGAAGGAATTGACTTAATTTTTTTTATATTACTTGTTTTTATAAAGATTATTTTTATTTTATGCCCCATTTTTTATAAAGATTAGTACCAATCACAACATGTTTCATTTAACATATTGATATATATATCACAGTAATGATGTATTTTATTATCTCTCGTGTAATTTACAAACTTAAAAAGGGAGGTGAAAGGGCCTCATAAGTGGAATAGCCTGGGGCCTCTTTTCACCTAAATCCGGCCCCTGAATATGACTATTTGAGTAATGTAAAAGTATATAACCAAAAGATGCAAAGATAGAATAGATAGAAAGATCACCAAAGATAGAAAGAATGAAGAGTAGATGTAATGAGGAAAAAGTTTTTTTATTTACTTTTGATGTTTTCATTTATAATCTCGAAAATCACACACGGAAACAATTTGAAATTATTAAAAAGCAGGAAAAACAATATTCCTATACAAATTTGATTTAAAATATGCAGATTCTTAGTTAAAAAAATGTTTCCGTCATAATAATAATAAAGGAAAATATGTAGGAAAATGTGGAAAGAATTTTAAGAAGACCAGTTTTTCAAGGAATTGAATTTTCTTCATTTTCAAATAATTTTAAAATTACAAAAATTAAAAAAAAATATTGTGAACTCACACAAAAATTAATTTATTATGTTTTTTAAATTAACAGGGTTACACGTAAGGGTTAATAATAAGGATTACATGTGCGTTTCTGAACTAGGTAATTATTTACTAACAGGACAGATGACACCCTAACCATTTTCTCTTAAAATGTATATTAATTTGTGTTATTTACCATTTGTAAGCAATTATATACATGCTAATTCTAAAGTCTAATAACTGTAATTTCATAAAAGCCATATACCTTAATGTGCAATATCTTTAAACAGAAAATATTATACATTTTTTTTTTTTTTTGAAAACGAAAAACCATAAGTATTAAAACGGAGCATTATACTTATAAAATATACTTAAAAACAGAACATTTTTTAATTAAAACTCCCTCTAGAATAAGACAAACCTATAAAAAAGTGCAACATGTTTATAAAAAGCCCACAAAAAGCACATCCATGGAAAGATAATGGTTGATGTAAGGGTAAACATAAATGAAAACGTTACCATAATGGTAAAGCTGAACCATCTACCTGTTTCTAATGATATTATAACCTGGAATTAAAATTTTAAAATTATGTTTTATTTGAAACATGAATATTGTTAGTTAAAAAATATTTTCATAATAATAATAATAAATGGAAATACATAGAAAAAATATGGAAAAATTTAAAGAAGACCATTGTTTCAAGGAATTGAAGTTTTTCATTTCAAACAATTTTAAAATTACAAAAATAAAGCAATTATTGTAAGCAATTATATACTTTTTTAATTATTTAGCTGTAATTTCATAAAAACCATATATTTTAATGTACAATATCTTTAAACAGAAAATATTTTTCATAATTTTTTTTTTTGGAAAATAAAAACCACACGTATTAAAACGAAATGTTTCATATATACTTAATCAGTGACAGATTTAGGTTCGATGGCGACTAGGCCCAAGTTAATTTGATGCCCTTATATATAATAATGATAATACGAATAGTAATAATGAATTCGAATTAAATTTAGGTATTGAATTAAATATATATATATATATATAATTATTTAATTATATATATATATATTGGTATAACAACTAAACATACAATTTAGAATAAATTGCTTTTATTAAGAAATAAATCATATCAATCATATAATATATTCATTACTTTCTTTAACCGGACAAAGGTATAATTAAATATGCTGAATTAATATTTTGTGGTATAATCTTGAGCAAACAAACGCTACATTTAGATTTTTTAAGAAAGAATTATGAAAAATCTAACGTCAATAGATAAATGCTATACTTAAAGAAAATTTTTTAGAACCTATTTGTTAGATATTTAAAATTTGACTACTTACACGATTAATTATTTTTAAAAATAATTCTACCCTTTTCAAAATTTTGCCGCCTCGAAAATTTTGGCTTCCTCTAAATTTGCCGCCCTAGGCTCGGCCTCGAGGCCTAAGCCTAAATTCGTCATTGTACTTAACAACAGAATATTTTTATTATAAAACCACACTAAAATACCGAACATCTATAAAAAAAAGTGAAACATATTTATAAAAAAAGTCCACAAAAAAAATGCACATATGTAGGAAGATAACATCGAAGTAAGGGTAAACTTGTACGCTAATGTTAAAAGTTGAACCATCTACCTAATCTAATGATATACAACCTGAAATTAAAATTTCAAAATTTATATACGGCCCCTCATTTCAAATCTCATTATCGATTCACTGTTTAATGTGGACTTTAGTCACTGAGTACAATCATTCAAAAAGCATGGGGAGAGAGGGGGAAAAAGCGTTTGTTGCTACACGTGCTTTCTTAAGATGGGTGACGATCCAGAACGTTCATGCGCGCAAACACGTCGCGCATTTCAAAGGTTGCAAGTAAAAATAAAATGAAAAACGAAAACAGCCCGCGAACTACTCGAAGTATAAAAGCGCATACCTGTCCTTGATAACATCATTTCTTGATTGATTGGAATAGAGAACAGAAATCGTTCTTATTCGAATCCGATTCGAACACTGAATTTAGAATATTTTAACGAAAGTTCCGATCCCGAATTAGAATCAGAATTTGTTTTTTTTTTAAAAGGAAAAGAAAATTATCGCCTGTCAGAAATCGAATTATAAATGTTGTGTTTATATTTTTTTCAGTCGAAAAGGATGGCAACGGAGGGTAGGGGAAAGCGACAAAGTGTTTGTTATAAATACAATGTTGCCCAGTCCACTCTTTCAGGTTTGTGGTCTCATTATTTGTAAATAATTTTTTTTTCGTATATTTATTTTAAAAATTAAAATGTAATTAAAAAAAGTATTTTTTACGTTAAATGAACTTATCTTGTGATACAAAAAAAGAGTATTTTAATGTTTGAGTTCGACTGATTTTAATAACTTTTAATTATGCGTAAGTACCTTAATTAAAATATGTATATTATGCAATCTATCTTATATTTAATATAAATATGCTGTAAAATAAATATTTAACACAATTTAATATATTGCGTAGGGTGATTGACCCTTGATTTAACACAGGGGTGGCCAACCCAAATGATCTTGCGGGCCGCTTTGGAAATACATCACTCTCGCGGGCCGCATATAAAATTATATATCCTCACATTAGATTTAGACCCACTATAGACATTTTTTAGAGTGAAAATTGAAACATAATGAGTTATTATTTTGTGTTCACTATTATTCTTGCATGTAATCATAATTAATATAATAATGACACTAAACGCAAATTATAAATAAATATATAACATTAAAAATGAAATAAGAAAACATGAAATCATTAAAAAATATTTATTTTACTAGAGCGATATCTGTTTCCACACTCTTTCACTTTTTAGCTTTTGCAAATCGATCTCAATTTGGGTATTTGCACATCGTAATGGGCGTTGCAGGTTAGCGTCCGTTACGTTTGAGCGTGTTTTTGTGTTTGTTCAATTTTTTTTTCGAAAATGAAAAAGATTCGTAGGTGTAAGTTGAACCAAAAGTTCTGATAGCCTTTTGTCCCAGATTTCTCAAATTGGAATATTTCTCTTTTGTGACGCGTTATAAAAAATCTTATTTTTGATTTCGATGTTTCAAAAAATGTGTTTTAATTTAATATTGCATCTAAATCAACAAGTTCCATTTGGAGATATTCTTAGGGCAGACTGGATTTCAACTTGAAAGGAAATGAATATATTTCAACTTTTTGTAAAATTTGCATAACTCTAAATTAGATAACTCATTTCGGCAGTTAATTTTGAACATATGGATGCACACAAAATGTATTTTTTTAATGCATTAGTTTTTAGTACTTCGGTCATTATATAAATAAACATAGTTTGTAAAGGTGTGATAGATCTTACGGGCCGGAATAATGTTCAAGACAGGACGCATGTGGACCGCTGGTTGGCCACCCTTGATTTAACATATCATATGCCTACCATAAAAGAATCAAATAATTGTTAAAAATTTTTAGGGAAATAAAACGCAGCCTTGGCTTTGTTCCAACCAATTTTACATTATGAGTTTGAAGTCATCCTCCTTAGAACATTGTTATCTGATTTTGTAGAATATTTTGAGATATACCAAAGACATTTTGTAAAGGACAAAATTAACTTCTGTAAAATGAAACTTCCAATGTAATCTAATATTTTCGTATAATGTAACTTAGTTGCAATCTATGTTGCCAAAAATAAAGCGATTCTTACCTCATATTGTATATAAATAAATTTTATTAGTCAATGAAGAATGAAATATTCAATCTATTTTTCCCTGAATATCGGAAGAAATATTTGATTTGGAAGAAAAATTATTTCGTGGTTTAGGAATATGCAGTCGTTTGAAATTCATCTTGATCACACAATGTATATTAATTGCAATTCCTATAAATATTAAAACCGCCGCCCCAAAATTGATTTTTAAAATTTCTTTTGATAATACGTGACCTTAATGTTACCGTAGAACGAGTTTCCTCGTCAGGCATGATGGATAAATGTAAAGGATCCGAAAGAAAATTGTTAATTAGAATTGGAAAGTTCTAGAGTAGAAGGAAAAAAAAATTAACCGTAAACGAAAACAAGTATTTAGATTGCTTTACCATTTTGATTGATATTAGCAGAAGTAATTCACTAAAAATTTGATGGTATAAGATTTGATCCAAGAATTAAAAAGAATGTCAAGTTATTTATGACATAGCGACTACAAAAGAATTTCTACCTGATGATCTCATTATTAATATGGTATTTAACATCGTTGAAATTCTTGTAATTTATACGATTTCCATTTATTTTCAATTCTAGAAAGAATGTTAATCATTGCATAATGATAAATCATTCTTGATACAACTTGAACCATGGTCCGAGAACAAGTAACGTTTATGAAGCCACTCGTCCAACAGATTTTCCAACAGTAAAATTTTCATTACAAAATAGTTTTTTGAAAATAATAGTGATAAACTGAAACTTGGTATTCAATTTCACTGTGAAAGTAATAAGTATTGATTTACAACTTTTATTGTATGGCCATTTCATCAATACAACCAGTTTTAAAATTTTACTTTGTAATACCTTCAATAGATTTACGACCATTGAAAGTCTAATAATTAATGAAAATAAATACTTTTTAATTTCGCACTTATTCTAAGGCATCGATCTTCATCCATTATAGTTCACCTTTTGTTATGTTTTACAGTGTATTGGATTAACCCTAGCATCGACAGAGAAACTTCTTAGTTTTAATGTTATTTCATTATAAACGCCAAGAAAAATACTATCTTATGTAATCTAACTTGACGATCACTGCCATTCCTTTTTATATACATACTTGAAAGCTGACAAAGTAAGACCCAAATAAAAGTTTCTAGAAAAATCGAAGAATTTATTCCCGAATGATTGGGAAAAAATATTTTGCAAGTTCTAGCTTACTGATAGTGAAATGTAGCTTTAATATGTTTTTTTTTATAAAGACTGATGGCTTGATGTCTCGTATGCTAACACAGATTAGAAAAATACTTGAAGTTATTTCAGTTTGATGTAAGATTCAGAAATTCTTATGTAAGCATTGATAAGTCTCTATCAAAAGTTAGAAACCAAGATAATTGTTACTTTTTCTATTCTGCAACTTTTGATAGAATTGCCGAATTAGTTGTTAAGAAAAAGAGGTTTAAGAAAAAAATTTCACTTTATGGTAATTTTTAAAGGAACATTGGAGATTGTGCATATTTTTACTATGACATTACATTATCCTTCATTACATATATTTAATATTGATCACATAGCAAATTAAATGATTTATTTACTATTATTAGTTAGTGTCAATTCAACTATAATGCAAAAACAATTATTGATTAAATGATAACTTGCTTATGGAATTTTATATCGAAGATTTTTGTAATATTTAAATATGAGAAAAGTTGTTATAAAACTGTACCTCTAGGTAAATTGATTACTAAACAACTACAGCATTAATTTTTCAAAATAAATGAGCAAAATCAGTTTTTTTATTGAAGATTTAGAAAAGATTCATTATTTTTTTAAATCGTAATATTCTTGCATATCGAGAAAGCGAAATTAAGTTTTTGCTTTTATTTCATTTTTTAATATTGTGTTATAATATAAAAAAAATGTATTTTAATTATATTTATTTTTATTTTTTAAGTTGCATTAATTATCGTTAAAACGGACTGTCTTTCTGGCTTAAATACATGGGCTAAGACTTAACATTTAATGTTGGCTGTATTGTAAAATTGTGCAAAAACTCGCCAAATACTTGGTGGAGAAAATATTCGTTCTCTCTTGTGTAGTATGCTATAGTCGTCTGTATGTTCACTACAGCTAAAAAACTTGTTTTGCGAATGAAAAGTTACAAAATTGTTAAGGTATTATCAAAGATACTATCAAAGATACTAAATATAAATCTTTAAGTAATTTCTAAGATATTTTAACATAAATCTCCAAATTTATTTAAATTTTTATATAGCATTTTATTTATTATCTTCAACGATTTCGTCCCGAGGTAAATTGAATTTAACAAAGATTTTATCACTTTCTGCATCTAATTTTTGTATATTTTTATATTTTATCTATTTCTATATAAAACGACTAAAAAAATATTGATTCCTTCTAAAATTGTTGCACGTAAAAGTAAAATAATCGTATTGCAGATTCTATGTATTTGCTTTTTAGATTGCATGTTTAAATTTCTTAATCAAGCAAATAATAGAACTAAATATAAATCAACTTTAAATATTTGATTTTGCGTTAGTAAGATTTCTTTTAATTCCAGTTTAAACTTTGGTCTATTTATAAATTAAATATTTAGTAGTTCTGTAAAAGTTTTCCTGGTTACTTATCTTTAATCTTTATAGTTGTTGCCATGCTTTTAATTAAATATTTTTAGTATTTTAACAAAAAATGTTGCGTATTGTTTAAGTATTTTTCGCCGATTCAAAGTTCACAATTTGTTTTTGTGGTATTTATAGGAAATACGATAAAATCTTATGGATGATAAATTTTTAATGCACCTAAATTGAGGGCATTGTAAGTTAAATGTAATTGCTATCATTGTAAATTTAATATCAAACCTGCATAATCCAGTAATAGTTTCAGCGGTATTTGAAATACGAGTAATCCATTCCCATTTTTATATTCTTTTTCAAAAACTGATATTTATACAATCCAATAATTCATATTCGTTGTTTTTCGTTTTAAACAGTATATCATTCTAGTTAAAGCTCCATGTTTATTTTTGTTGCATATTATCTTTGTCCGATGGTTTAAATTTAATTTGTTGACCATTGAAAAAGTTATTAATATTTTAAGCATGTAAAAATCAATATGAACATTACTCTGACATGTAGACCTGTTTAAACTAAGATAACAGTTGTACCTTAATTAACAATAATTATTAGTACAATAATAATAATAATCTATAATACTATAATAATATATTGGTACAATATTTTACATTAATTTATATAACATGTTGTACTTCCTTTATTCTTCTTGTGAGTTTAGAAACGTAGCATTAAAGACACTCGCCTTATATCAAACTTGAGAAGCCTGATGGCCAATTGTCTAGTGCTCTGGTCATTGGTACCACAGGCATCAGGTTAAAATCTTGGCGGTTGCATAGATATTTGTAGTAGTTAGAATCCACTTTAAACTGTACATTCCGGTCTAATTAGCCCAAAAGTGTGCAGAAAATGACCGTAGAGCGACAAACCAAAACCTATGACTGTTGGGCGCATATTTCGGAATCTGCCAGTAGACAGACGGTCTTGGCCCACCATTTATATTATACCACCATTTATACTTACATCACCACACTGAGCCATTGAAAATACCGAACCGAAAGGCTTCCATGTTCTTGAAGATCTTTCGACTTGATCTCCCCATCTATCCTGTGATCTTCTGGGTCTAGAACCATTGGGTTTTTCCTTAAGGTGTTTTCTTATTCTTCTGTTTGACTCAATGCTCTCTACATGACCTAGGCAATGGATTTTCCTTCCTCCTTGGCAACATAACCAATTGGCTAGCATTCTGACCTTTGGAACCACAGGTTTCAGGCGGTGCCATAGATGTTTGTTAGTAGTTTGGTATCTACGTTAAAATGTAGGTTCCAGTCAAATTAGCTTAAAGTATGTATGGCCTGATAGTCGAGTGGCTAGCGCTCTGGCACTCAGTACCACAGATTTCGGCTTCGAATCCCGGTGGTGCCATGAATGCTTGTAGTGGTTCGAATCCACTTTAAGCATTAGGTCCCTGTCTCGTATGACCGTAGAGCGTCACCGAGTCCAATCAGACTTCTTATCCACATCGTTCCCAAACTGTAAAGGGGCAACTTGTCTCTAGTCGTGGTGTGATGTAGTAGCCCAAAGTGTACACAAAAAATGACTGTAGAGCGACAAATTAAACTATTGTATTACTAACTATTGTATTTATCGTATATCAAGTGTTAATAAAGATGCACAAAAAGTAAATTAGGATAGCACATAATTTGCTTCTGAATAATGTTCTTAAAGGTAAAAAGTTATCAATGAATAATTTTAATGTTAATTTCCAGATTTTTAATTTTTAACTTGTTAATTTCTTAAATTAAAGGCTCATACTAATTAAATTTATTTATGGAAAAATTCTTCGGATGGTTGGGAAAGTTTCATCTCGATATTTCATTAATTTAACTCAATAATACGTTCAAACTCGTTGAAGAAAAAAAGTCAGTTCAAAGTTACGTAATGCACTCAAAATGCGCGATTCAAGAATGCAAAAGTTAAGACGTCTTCAAAGGATCTTGACTCTTACAAAAATACAATGATCCAGATATAAGAACCAAGATCACGTTGTTACAGAACATGTGCTATCGTCTTTTAACCTGATATTTTATCTTTCTACATTCATTCGGTCAGATAAGTCAATTTTAAAATTTGCATATTGCAAGTGATTAATCAATATTTGCTTCTGTCACTCTTGCTTTCTAAGACTTATCTTTTTCAAGGTCTAGAAGCATGCGCTGTTCTTTGTGGTAAAAGGCTTCAAAACACGTCATTTTAAAAGTAGGTTAGTCACATTTTTACACTCATTATAGGTAGATAATTGCTTGACAAACAGATGATAAAGGCGGTGATAGTAAGATATTGATAAGGCTAAAGAAATTCCGAAAAATAAGTTCAATTCACTTTCTTTAAGTACTGGAGTTCTTGATAAACTGAATATAGAAATTAGTGTAGTTTTTATACCATCCATCTAGTTCCACCTGGCTCAAAGCTTCGAATCATCGATTTAAATGCATCTAAATTTCGAATACATATGAATTATATACTGAAATATAGTATATATTCAAAAAGTATATGGCGAGCATGTGCAACTAATTTATTTCTCAAAACTTGAACTACAATAGTTAAATATATTTTTTAAAATATTGAATAAAATGATTAATAAAATATTGGATAGTTTATAATTCTGGGATCATTAAACCTAAATTATTTGTGTAATAATTTGGTAATTATTTCGCAATTGTAAATATTATCATGCTATTTAACATGTATTATAATATATTAAACATGTATTGTTATTTAACGATTCACAATTTTTTTTAATCTTAAAAATTATTTACTTCAAATATAAATTATAATTGTTAAAAAATTTTCTTTCACTGATTTTAAAAAGTTTCAATGTTAATTGTTTTAGACCTAAACATTAGAACGGCTTTGAGGCTTTTTTTTAAAAATATTTTTGCTTTAATCTAATATATCTTGGGAAAAATAATCTCTTTGGAATTTATAAATTACAATTTAACTTTGTTTTAAGACCAATAATTCTCAATAATATAAAATAAACAAGTAATATAAAAAAAAAAAATTTTAAGTCAATTCCTACTTTTTTTCACTCTATTGCAGAAAGTCCATAAATAATTTTCATTCATTTTTTAAGTTTATTTTGCGCCATCTATTGGTAGATATATGCAACTTAAATCTAAAAAAACAAAAAACAAAAACTAAAATTAATTCATTAAATTTAATCAAGGAATTAATTTGAAAAACTGTATTAACATTCAGTGTCATCCACTACAAGCTCAAAAAAAAATGTATTTGAACTTGAGTAGATGAATAAAAATTATTTAATTAAGGATTGAAAATTTGAACAAGGTATATGTAGGGAGAGTGTGAGCTAATAGAAGGAATTGAAAAACTTGTAAATCAATCTTATTGTTTTATCAAAATTTGAAGTTAAGTATTGGGGTTTTTAGATCTGGATAAATCAATATAAAATAAAAAGGTAAAAAAATGCATAAGAATTTAAATCGTTATATTTAATCACAATCTGTAGAGTAAATATTGCCCTCTCTGTGTTTCTTATTCATATACTTATTTAAAACAGAAATGTTGTTTTCAAATGTAAACATTTTAACAAATTTATGAAGTGAAATAATTCAAAAATATAATTAAAAACAATGTTAAATTTATATTTTGGATTATAATAAAAACTAAATTGGATGTTTTTCAATTTTATCACTGATACATTAATATGCTAGATCGCATTTGGTAGGCAGTTAACTACATAAGGCCAAGTTAACTAATTTGTTCCTTTGTAATAACTAAAACAATTTGTATTAACTAATTAATAATAAAGCATCAACTAATAAATTAACATCATTTCCCATTACCATCCCCAACTACTATTAATAGCATTCCAGAAAGTTGAATGGAAAAGTTAAATTACTCTTGCGTTAAATGGGTGTTAACGTAAACTTAGTATAGATTGTTTCTAAACTTTTGCCATAACGATCATTTGTTTATCTGATAAAGTTGATTCATTTAAGTATTTATGTCCAGAATGCTTTAAAAATATATCTGTAATCTATCTCTAGAAATTTTTTATGAACTCATTGGAGAAATGCTTAAATTTTGAGAGCATTCTAAAACCTAACATATGATGTAAAAGAAATTAAGGTTAACTTTAGGATATATATATACATTAAAGTTTCATCATTCATTAGAGATATAAGCATTTTAAACATAAACTTGACATTAAGCTAAGTTTCCACTTTGTTTTAGTAAACATCGTAGTTTTAAATTATACATTTTTTTTCAATTATTCCTTCTATTAGCTCACACTCTCCCATATCTTGTTCAAATTTTCAATCGTTCATAAAATATTTTTCTATTCATCCACTCGAGTTAAAAAAATTTGTTTGAACTTGTAGTGGATGACACTGGATGTTAATACAGTTTTTTCAAATATTAATTCAGTAATTAAATATAATTAATTTTAGTTTTTTTAGATTTAAGTTGCATTATCTACCAATAGATGGCGCCAGATAAACTTAAAAAAAAGAATGAAAATTTATAAAGGAGTTTCTGCAATAGAGTGAAAAAAAAGTAGGAATTGACTTAAAATTTTTTTTTTTTTTATATTACTTGTTCCTTTTTACGATATATAATTAAAAATTGATTCAAGTTATGTTTATATTAATCAAAGATCGGTTTCAATTAAGCCTGATTAAATTCTTATTACAGTATTTTATTTAAAAATTTAAGTTTCTTTTGTACTTCAAGATAATTTAGCTTATAACATGACTGCAGGTTGTCAGGAAACTATATGGTAATGACATTTTTCAAAAAGCTGTGCAAACTGTGACATTCAACTGTAACTCGACTGTATTTGATTATGTGATTCAGCCAAATGTCATCAACTCTCGTTCATAAGTGGGCTTTGAATAACGGACGTTTTCCGTAAGTACTACGTTTTTTACTCATTTTATCGGAAAACGCAAGAAAAGTGTTCCTACATTAATGTTGTAGTATTTTTCTTTTGATGCCAGATAATCTTGAAGTATTCTTTTACCTCACGTGTTTTTAAATTCTGAATGACTGAAAATATTGTGCAATATAATTCTCTATCGATTTTTCAAGTAGATGCTACAACAACCAATGATGAAATTGTATTGTTTTACAAAGATCTGTTTACATTGAATTAGATAAAAGAATCTATTGTTTCCGAATTTGTGGCACTTTTTTTATTTTCTAGAAGGTTCCAAAATTGTAGGATGGAAAACAATAGCATTAACTTAATTGATTAAAACCGATTTAAAATTGAGTACAATTCCAGTTGAGAACTACAATTCTAAATGAAATTGGAAATTATTTGAAAAAATAACCTTATAAGACAGCTAACCTTTAATATTGAGTATAGCTGCTTATGTTGGAACTTATTTGGAAAGTTTGAATTCCCCATTTCGTTTAGAATTGTTGTTCTAAACTGGATTTTTATTTAATTTTAAATCGGTTTATATCAGTTATGAATGCTATTGTTTTCCATCCTACAATTTCTAACACCATCTAGAAAAATAAAGAGTAAAATTTCGGAAACAATAGATTTATGATTGAACTATTTCTTATTTGTATAATTGGTTAAAAACCAAAATTATAAAATACTAAAAGTACTCAAAAATTAAATATCGAATATTTAGATTTGGTTTTCTTTTTTTTCTTTATCAACTTGAAAATCAAAATTTTTAATCTTATGAAGTTAATCTTGTTTAAGATTTTTAAAATAAATCTTAATTATAATCTTCATTAATTACGCTGTAGTATTCTTTTGATATTAGCTGATTGTATAAACAAAGTTATCATCTTTTGCTTTTACAGAAAAAAAAATTAGTAGCTTATTACAATTTTCTCGATTAATTACCTAAACAAAAAAAATTTTTTTTAACTTTTTTTTTTTCATAATAGGAATTCTGTATTAATCTTTTTGTGATAAAAGTCAAATACTTTCTTATTGCACTAATATAAACACTTTATTCTTAGTGTATTTAAATCTGCTAATAAGTATATTGCATCCTAATCTGTTAGATCCAAAGAATCACTTAAAATTTATTTTTTTTTTTAAAAAAGACTTATCTCTTTAATTTTTTAAATATTCTTAAATAAAGATGGTTTTGCACAACTTTTTTTAAATATTTTGTTATATAAATGGGAAATTTTGTACGAAGATGGACTTTATTATCTATTGATTAAATATTAAAAATATTTTGAACTTTAAAAAGTTTATTGTTTAAAAAAAATAAGATTTAAATGCTCCATGGACTGTTTACTAAAATTGAGTAATATTTAACATTTTGTTACGCGTTATAACATTACGTGTATGCATTATAGAATCAGAATTAAATCTAAAATAGGTAACAAAACTTACCGAAAGGTGAAATTTTTCTTGCGAATATTGAATTTTATTCCATAAATAATATAACTGCCTGATGACCAATTGGTTAGTGTTTTGGCATTTCGTACTACAACAGAGTTCAAGTTCGAATCCTGGCGTGGCATGGACGTTTGTTTCGGAATCCATGTTAAACTGGAGGTTCCGTCCAATTATCTGAAACGTGTGCACGAAATAAAAGTTTGGTTTATCATTTTAATCTAATGGTTCAGTATTTAGGAGGTTCGATATTTGTCTGGGTTGGAAGTGGGCCTATGGTGGAAAAATCTGGTCATTATTTTTTATCATGAATCATATTTTTTTTTTTTTTTAAATTGGTATATTAAAGAATAATTTTCTATGTCGTACTGCAAAAAAAAATAATTCGGCTATTTACGTTTATATACATATATGTAACAACGCAGGCTTGAGGTTTGAATCCTGGCTGTGGTACGGATGCTTGTTAGTGGTTTGGAATCAAAAATGCAAGTCCCAAATTGTGCCAAAAATTAATTAGCGCAACAAACTAAAACCGCGTAGAGCCACAAACCAAAATAAGAATACTTTAAATTAATTTTAAAATGGATGCACAAATTTTCATGTATTTTAAGGAGAACATGAAAAATATTAAATTAAACGTGGTAGTATAATTTTTCAGTTTTTTTGATATTTAATCGATTTTTTACATTGTATATTTGAAGCCTTAATTTCGAATTTTGTATTGTTTTTTTTATAAAAATTTAAGAATATATTCTTTAATAAAATGCTACAATGTTTAAATTAAAACAATTTGAGTCCTACATAAATATTTACTTGATATTCTGTTAGAAATGTCCCTGGTATGTTTTTATGCCAATATTTTTTGTACTAATTATAAGTCGTAATGCAAATCTGTAGTTGGTCAGAAAGAATTTGCATAACTTTCTGCCAAGCCATTTAAACCCAGACATTAAATACAAACAGTTCAATGAAATGCGGGTAGCAGTTAAAATTGTCCTCATAATGACAATTCTTGGAATACTTATATTAACCATAAAATTCCATGTACAATTACAATCGAATGCTAAATTTCATGCCAAGAAAATTAATTTGATTGACGCCAAATGTCTTTTATGAAGTTCGTTTTGCACGTGATCATTTACTCGCAAAGTAGAAACATAATGACTCATCCTTTTCATTGCAAGTTCGTGTGAAAGGAAATGTTTGTAAATGATGTAATTCGTGACTCTTATTTGTATATTACGTTTGGTTCCACGAATCTATTTTCATAATTGTCTTATACGTTGTTCGATATTGATGGATTTAATTTAGCTTTATCACTGTATTGTGCTATTGATCCATTAAAATTGGATCGGTTAAATCATCCAGGTTTGGTTTGTTGCTCTACTGTCATTTGTGCACTTTGGGCTAATCAGATCCTGGCCTATAGTTTGACGTGGATTCCCAACCACTCGCAAACATCCATGCCACTGGTAGCACTCGCAAACATCCATGCGAACCTGGAGCCTGTGGTGCCAAAGGCAAGAGCACTAGCTAATTGACCATCAGGCCATTAAATCATCCAATAGGGTTTTTATAAATCGAAGATCTCTTCTTGTGCATATTACACAAATAGTCTCTAAGGGTTTTGATTGGTTGGCAGAGGACGACATTGGTTCCAAAAGAATTTTTAAAGTTATCTACTCTATATTTGCATGTTGTAGTTTTTAAGTTCTCTCTCATGAGGTAGTCCATAAGAAAAATGAAGTGAGAATAGAACAAGTAATCTATTTTCTAGTTTTCTATATAACCAAATTTAAGTCATTTTACTAATGGAACGACCTAAAAACATTGAAATTTTCTTTAATTTCAATGACTTTTAAAATGATTACAAGAACTGAATTTTTATGTTAAATTTAGAACCAAATGAAAATTTATAAAGTATTCTAAAAATTGTGCATGAAGTACAGAGTCTACAATATTTGGAGACAGTTATGTCTATAGTTAAAATTTTAAAGTAATTACGAATAACACATTTCATTTTATGTAAACTATGTTCCAATAAATTTGTATTAAAATTGTATATTTAATAACGAGCTGGAGTTTCAAACAAAACTGTGGTAATTTTCTATCAGAAAAACATTCAAATTCTAACATTTTCAAAAATGTTTCTAATCGTGTATTCTAAAGATATTTTGAAATATTTTAGCCTTTAACTTAAACAAGTTGGAATTTTAAGCTTCTATACAAATTACAGTGGAACAGAATTCTATTTCTTGTTTATTGAATAAATATTTTAAAATATTTTTCTTTTTAATTCAAATCGCGAATTTTACAAGTGCATTTTTTTTTTATAGAAGTAGAAAGTAAAATTTTTATCGATAAACCAAACGGATAAGATTTCGAATCGAATTTTTGAAAAATGTTTCGATTAATTTTTTCTATTTTTTTCCCCTCAAGCTAACAAACTGAATTGGTTGAAGAATTGTTGAGTGGTACTTATAATCCTTCTGGAAGTTGAGTTTATCGCAATATAAAGGTGGAAAAATTCATCAACTTATCGCTCCTATAGTCGAAAGTGCTTCAAATATTTCTGATTGCATGTAGTAGAAGACGGGATACTACTGTTTGAGTATTTTATACAATTGGCTACTTGGATACCTACTTATTAAGCTTCCCGATAAGATAAGGATTATACAGATTGACCAAATTTGGGCAAATGAAATCGAAATTTTAACCGAATCTTGTTATCTCCAAATTAAATGTTTTCAAAATTAAGGTTGCTATGAATGTTATTTGAAGTTACTTAATCAGATTATGAACATCGGTCAATAAGTTTTGCAATATATAAAATCACGAGTATTTTCCTAGTATTGTTTATTAAGTTTTTGAATTTTAAACCTTAATCTATTTTATCTGGTAAAAATTCACATTCATAATTTTATTAAATTGGCGTACATTTAATTTTTCAAAGAAATTCCTTTAAAAATCGTTTGATTTTACGTAGAATTTTATTCTTTTTAAAATGCAGTATTGAGTTCCCAAATGGGAATCTACCGTATTTAATTTAACTCTACATATTTAATCTCGTCATATTCTTTTAATTTAGATCTTTTAATTTAGACTTTTTTAATTTTATGTATTTAATTTAATCTTAAAGCTTTGGTTATTTGTATGAAATTTCAACATTCTTTCTAAGTAATAAAAGGACAATTTTTAAAATTTGATAAATCAAACTGCGTTTGAAACTAAAATTTAAACAGGTGAATTATTCGTAAACGCATTGTTTTCATAGATTGCAGTTTCTTTTAGTAATTTTAATAATCAATTTGCAACTCATTTTATTATAAAAGCGGAAGCGGATAGTTGATTTTGGTGCTAGTTTATTTGGGGATAGGGAAATAAGTGATTAATATTCAACATTGCAATAAACATGATTCATAACATTCCTTTCATGCAATGATGGACATTTACAGAAGGATACCTCGTGTAAATCAGTCTCATATTACGACTGAGAATCTAGTGTTTTCGTGAGTGTGAATCACTCATTGCAGCTGTGTCTACACCGAAAAGATGGATTTAAAAGCATACTCTAGGTGCCATAAGCTTTACTCTATTAAGCGTTCTTGGTGAGCGGTTGATTGTATGCCTTTTAAAGATGTCTTCTGAATTGGAACGTTCTCTTTCAGAGGGGGTGTCGGTGACTTTGAAAGAGATGTCGATGCAAATGGCAGATGACGCTGAGCGTCTTCGAATGTATGCTCTCCTCACATGTATCATAACACAGTGGTGTTCGACATCTTCCTTGGCATTGCTGCTTTTGGTAAGTTTCTGGTATTTTGAAAAGATTTCTACGCAGATTGAAGTGGTCTCTTTTAGTATTAATAATAAGAGATAATAAAATGCCTGTTTACCTGTAAAATTAATAATATAGAGATAATATAATAGTTTTTTGCATACCGTATTATAGAAATACGGTATGCAAAAACTCTCTAATACCTGTTTACTGTAACGTAATAAAATATTTAAATTCATAAATTATTTTAAAACAAATTTTAATAATTAAAACCTTAAGTCGTATTAAAAGGTTACTTTCATTGGTTTTGCATTTTTTTAATCTATTTTCAAATAAATAGAATAGATTTTACTTAATTTATGTTTGCATTTAATTATTTTTATTTAAAATTAAGTTGACATACCATTTTTTTTTTTTTTTTTTTTTTTAAAAAAAATGGCATTTTTGCAACTTGCATAGTACAGTTACTGTATTAATAAAACTATTTGAGTTATATTGAAATTTAAGATTTAATTAAAATAATTTAAGATATATAATTCCTCAAATTAATGGGAAAACCAATTAATCGACATTTAATGTCTTGTATAATTAATTTAATGATACGAAGTTTATTTTTATCAATTTACTTTACGAAATAAAATGAAAATGAATGATTATTCGATTTTTAAGTACGCATATTGTACCTCTTAAATTTAAAATAAAGTTTAGTATATATAAATGAGATTATGCTTTCTCGAATTTTTGTTTTTCAAAATAAAAATCTCTTACGGAAAAAGTTTTCCTATAATATTTTAATTTTGTATTTTAAGGTATAATTTATAAACAAAATTCTATTCAGATGTTAAATTTATATGAATTTGTTCATATTTCAATTTGTAAATTCTTTCATAAGTATATTAAATCAATTTTTTTCTTTGTAGTGTGCAGCGGCCACAGATAGCTCAGCTGGATATGCATTTGCTGTGAGTTTTATTTCTTTAATTTTTATGTGTGATCATATAATTAAGGTTCACATAATGCTAGGATTTATTTAAAAATTTCTTACGATATTTAAACACATAAATGTAACTTTTCTTTACAAAAAGGTTGCATTTTTTCCAGCTTTGATGTATATATTATTTCTGTATCATAAAAACTGCATGCTCAAGTTATTTACGTAAGTAAACTTCAGTGAAAAATGGTGGAACTGATTTGAAATTTATTTTTATACAACCTTTGTCCAAAAGGTTCAAGTACTGGCTTTTCTTCCCTAAGCAACAGACACTTCTTTTCATTTCAAGGAATTCAACGGTGTTGTCGATGTGTTGAGACAGTTCTAAATTATATTATGTCTTCATGTCATTTGGGCGCCCTGATGGCCAATTGGCTAGTACTCTGGACGACAATTTTAGACGACAAAAACAATCACTAAAGCCATTGACAATAAAACAAAAGGATACAGTTAAGAACAATAGGGCATATGAGATGCTCTCCAGTCATGGGCAAGCCATAGCCGCAAAGTGGATAGATATCTGCATCAACCAGTCCTATTTTATGCTGGTGATTATAAGTAGTCAAAGACCGTGACAAGTCTAAAGCAGGCCACACCAATTGCTCCAGGCAAAGAACTGGGAATTCTTGTTTGCTTATTCAATAGGGAATTCCACTTTTTCTCAAACCTTTTCTGTGTATTGGTCGATACGGTTGGATTTAATAGAGAAAGATATAAAAGATTATATATGGCGCAAAGGCAAAAGAGGATCAGGTTGCATCACTTGTGATCTATTGGCCAACATGTCAGCCTGCCCATTTCCGTATATCGCACAACAGCTTGAAATCCACTGCAGAGCAACGAATGTACTGGTGTTCAACAGCCTATACAAATGAAAAAGAGTATCTAACTTATAAAATTTTGATATTTGAAATCACAGAAAATTGATTCAAGATAAATTTTGTTTAGTAAACAATTCTTGTATCCCAAAAAGAGTTATCAAAAAATCTGCAACACCGTTGAAACATTGCCTTGCAGAAATAAGTTTTCGTTGACAATATTTAGAGAAATTAATAATGATTATTTAAGTTAAAAGAAAAAAAAAAACTAGCTGGGGAATCTTTTGAGACAAAGGATGTAATTGCATGGTATAGTATACATGGTATACATTGATGCATGGTATATTTATCTGAAACTAACTGCATTTTCATTTCATTTCATTTTAAAAGGTGAAATATTTTCTTCCAATCACCTTTTAAAACGAGTTTCGTAAAATTTAACCCAACTCAGTGAACCTCCAACAGGTTTTCTGAAGACATCCGCAAAGAGTTGCTGTCGAAATAATTCTGGAGAATGGATGTCCTCGGGTGTCCAGATTATGTGCGAAGCGGAGGCATCTGTGTGTCTCTTCTAGAGTGCAAAATTAAACGTCAATTATCGGTATGTAGAACATAAAAAAAAAAACCATAAACCACATTTTTGAGGCTTGTATCTCAAATTTGTCCTTTCTGAAATCTCGTGTTGGCATTCATTCGCAACGGAATTGTTAGACGGTAGCTGTATGTGTAAGTGTTAACGTTGTACAGTAAGTTAAGTGTTAAGTTGTGCTGGAATACTACTATTTGTTATTGCATTTTTTTGCGATTTTATTATGGTTGTGGTTGTCTAAGTCTTCGAACTAAATCGTATTTCTCTTGTGATTTTTTGATTAGCTGGATTGTCTGTTGGATGTGATTGCAGCGACATTAGTCATTTGGAGATTTTATGGATCTGCATCGACTTATTCAGACTTCAAGGAGAATGTGTAAGTGATTTTGATTTTCTCATATAAAGTTAATGTTTCATTTATTGACAAAAGAGGGACATTATTTACAATTGAACAATTGTAAAATTGGAAACTGAAATAAGACAAGTGTTTAACAAATACATTGCACCAAGAAGTGTTTAACAAATACATTGCACCAAGTGTTTAACAAATACATTGCACCAAGAAGTGTTTAACAAATACATTGCACCAAGAAGTGTTTAACAAATACATTGCACCAAGAAGTGTTTAACAAATACATTGCACCAAGAAGTGTTTAACAAATACATTGCACCAAGAAGTGTTTAACAAATACATTGCACCAAGAAGTGTTTAACAAATACATTGCACCAAGAAGTGTTTAACAAATACATTGCACCAAGAAGTGTTTAACAAATACATTGCACCAAGAAGTGTTTAACAAATACATTGCACCAAGAAGTGTTTAACAAATACATTGCACCAAGAAGTGTTTAACAAATACATTGCACCAAGAAGTGTTTAACAAATACATTGCACCAAGAAGTGTTTAACAAATACATTGCAAGAAGTGTTTAACAAATACATTGCACCAAGTAACAAATACATTGCACCAAGAAGTGTTTAACAAATACATTGCACACAGTATATCGAAAAATATGGATGTAATGAATATGGATCTGATCATCATACAATCTGGTTCATTAATCTATAGAATGGATGAATAACTGGATAAAAATTAGAATTGGTAACTTGAATAAAAAAAAAATTAGAATTGAAGGCGAATTGAAGTTGAATTAAGCCATTTCTTGAAATTACTTCATTTTTTAAAACTTGTTTTAGTAAACTTAATCACATCAGAAGTAGTTTTTTTTCTTTCAAACAATTTGCCATCATACAATGTCGAGTTCTAAATGATTGTAAAAAAATTTTTAAGCTATGTGTCGTAATTTTACTTTGGTATTATCTTGATGAATTCAATAGCATCTAGAAAATGGTTGAATTTTTACTTTGTTTTTACTGAAATGTACAATGAAATAACTTCAGCCGTGTATTTTCTATTCTTAAAGTTAAAATAAGTGCCTAGTTTTGATTTATTCTGGTTTTGTCGATATGCAATAAGATTATTGTACATTTTAATAAAGTTTATTTTTCACTGTTTTCTCCTACAGGGCCTGCATTTGTTTGGGCATTCTATTCTGCTTGTCATCCATAGCAATAGTATCAAAGTCAGCCCATGACTTGGTATCTCATCACGTTCCACAACAAGTAAGTTATGATCATTAAAATTCTTTGACTCTCCGTGACTCAATCTTTCTTCAAATGAGAGTGGTCGCAATGTACCTCACATACGAAGCTTTCGTTATTCACATGACTTTCACTAGGTTTTTCTTTATACGATTTTAAAGTTCCTGTTTTTTTCTTGCTAAATACAATTATAAAGCTTTATCATTAATAAATTTGTTTCATATTTCATTATAAATTGCAATACAAAACGATAATAATTGAAGGAAACAAAGCTAATAACTATCCAAAAATTATAAAATATTAAAGAGCTTTAAAAATCATCAAAATTGCTTAGATATTTAATGTGTGTACTAATGAACAAATCTCAACGTCTTCATGCAAAATTAGTCCACATAGCATTTAGTCCTTCAGGACAATGGGTAGAATAACACGCAATAATTCATTTGAATTGAAATACGACTATCTGGAAAACATTTCTTCCAGTAGATTTAATTATTGGATATTACAACTAATTAAGATTTAAGTTAGTTGCATTTTCAATACACATAAAATGGATAAATTTCAATTTCCTTTTTAGGATTATATATTCCCTAATAAGAATCTAACAATTGAATGATTTTCAATTTATGAACTAAACTCGAATGAGGTGCGTTAGTTATCAATAAATTTTACTGAACACATTCCTAGATTCCAACATTATATATTAAAATACGTGCTTGTGCAAAATAACGCGTATATATAAATTTATGGGCATGTTCCATTAAGACTTTCATAACAAAATAGCCGTAACAGTTAATAATCCAACTTTTCTCAATTGTTTCTTTTATCTGGTGTGCAACAAAGTCATGGAATTATTTTTAACTGAACCAAAATCTTTTTGCTCTTTAATTGCTCGTTTACCAAGCTCTTGAATTGCTCGTTTTTAATTGTTAAATATATTGTAATTGGCGCCACCTGATGGCTTGTTTATACTTGGCTTCGAATACAATCACTGATAATATGGCGCCAAACTCCCATTCAGTCTTATGATACTAGTTTTTCTATGTTTTCAAATGGTAAAATGTAAAGTTTAATGTTGTATAAGCATTAATATTCTTCGGCTATCTTGGTTTTGCTATTTTCTTTTAACTATAAACTCATATAATTTCACTGAACCTTTGGTAATGTCAAGACGCATCTCCTGCCTATTTTAAAATAAAAGTTCTCGCATTTTATATCATTCAATAAAATACGGAAAATATCTATATTTCTTGATGACTTTTAACAAAAGTATGGTTTAAATATTCTCGATCTTTCTGATTTATCTATTTACAAGTTTTGTATTGTGTTAACTCGTTTCATAAATGCCAAACCTTTGAACGTTTTGCGGATTAGTCTTTATCGGCAATAGTTGAACAAGGTAATCATGTTTGAATCTGAAATTAGAAGGAATTTAGTAATCTTGCACATGTGTTGTTAAAACAAAACAATTTTGCTATCTTTTGTGAACAATAGATGTGTTTATTTTCAGCTGGTGTACGTCTTCATCCTCGCTGCTGTGGGCGGGTCATGAATTCTGTGTTAGGCTGTGTCAAATACATGCTGGGCAAGAAAATGAACAGCCAATCTCTAATATTAGAAGGTAAGCTATTGCAGCACGCACATACTCATACTTAAAACGCTGGTTTTAAAATTCTATTGAAGTTTCTTAAATTATCACTATTAAATGGGTTATTTAGATTCATGATCTTGCTTTTCTAAGTGTAATCTTTTAAAAACATTTTTGATTAAAAAAATAGTGCTCCTATAAAAATAAGTCGAGTTAATCGTTTATTGTTTATTAATTTATTTAATATTTACATTAAAGTTTCTAAATTATCACTTTGAACTTTCCTTTTGTTTTTGTTAACTGATCAGTTACGTAAAATAAAAGAAATATTTACTTCACCTTTGCTTCATTATCTCGAAATTTTTATTTTATAATAAAGAAAAAAAAGTTCAATACAAATTTTGGAAATTCTAACTTATTTAGAAGCAAAGAATAGTTGGCATGTATTTTACCTATAAGATTTATAGCAGACTTTTCGCTAGAGCACCAAGCAAAATATACTCGCTCTCGCCAAATATTGAACTCGCATCGTGTTTGGCGACGATTTGGCGAATTTACATCGGATGCACAACAGCGTCAAATACTAATGCTTTGAAGTTTTTATACAATTGAGCGCGCATTACTGAAATGAAACTAATTTATTTTCATACAAAACATTGAAAACAAACTAAATGGAAATGATTTATTGAAATTTTTTTGAAATTATTTTTCAGCTATATATATCTATAATTTTAATATTAAGTATTATAAGTATTTTTTACATAGAAAATTCACAATTTCTCGACGCTTTTAACTTGTACTCGGGATAGAGCAGTTCGGAAAATGTCATTTCGGTTGTGGTATATTTTATTCCTTCTGATTTAATTGTTTTGATTAGTCAAAAAATGAAATTTCGAAAAATCGGATACAGGTGTAATCTACAAGGCATATTTGATTTACTGGCCATTTCTTTCATTTTAGGGAGATATTAGTGCTGTCATGCTTATTAAATATGAAATGTCTTCCATTCCATATTACTTCTAAGGGATTTAGAAAGAATATAAAATGCAATAGAGTCTTCCCTTGACAAATTTAGATTTCAAATACCATACAAATTGAAATTTTATTTTATTTAACTGCAAAGTATATTTTGCTATAAATTTTATAAGCAAAATACAAGCAAAATTTTTGTATATTTCTTAAATAAAGAAATTGCTATGATATCTGTTTTATACTTATGATTTTATTTTAAAAAGCTCTCTTGTACGGATATTTGAAAACATATCCAGGATATTCCAGTTTGCTTTTTCGTAACTGAGTAATCATGAAAGGTTAAGCATGCTCCCTTGGAAATCTTAAATTATTTTACCTTTAAGCTATAATCAATAGATTCATCGCTTAAAAATTCAAATTTTAAGGTATACCAAAAATATAAACAAACATAATGCCATTAACAAACGAATTTTACTATTTTTGTAAGCATTTCAGTGATATTTTCGATCTGTTAAAACATATTAATAAACTGCAGTTTTAACGTTCTATTAAAAACTGTTATGCCTTCTACTCAAGTATATAAAGTCATTGCAATTAATAAACTTCTCTTTCAATAGACGTTTAATACTTCCTCCCTTTGCAGCTATCAACACATCTTTAAGCGCCGTGCTAGCAATGATGTTGGCAGTGAGCGATATCTTGTACTTCTATCATCCGTCAGCATGGACGATAGACCCCATCACGAGCCTCGTTGTGGCTGTGATCCTTTTCTTAGGTGGCATTAAGTAAGTAGATCGCTTTCTGGTGGAACTACTTTACCATTGAATATGAATTTCTTGTAATATAAAGATCAAGTTGATATGCAAGTACTAATTTAAACTGGTCTTAATTCACATTTTTAATGGCTTCATTTTCCATTGGGTAAAAATATGCCTGTAGTTCGATAAATTTCAACGGAGATGAGTGTGGGTTAATCTCACATGAACTTTTTTTAATTCTTCTGTTTCTAAGTGCATTTGTAAAACTAGTATCTATTTTAAGTTTAAATACGTGAGTTTTTATATGCGTTATGTTATTAAATAAGTCGGTATATTATTAAAGCTATTTTCAAGTATTTTAAGACTAAAAACAATTTAATATTTATTCCTTTTTAACTCAACAACTTTAATACAATAAAATATTTATTAATAAAAGCTAATAAAATTTATTTATATTTATTAAAATTAGTATTTAGATATTTTTGCAAATAGTATTAGATTTCAAAAATTCAATATTAATTTTTATTTAATAATACAATATTTATTTCATTTAATAATTTTTTTTTTTATCTTACAAGTCTTTGAGGTCGTGTCGTACTAAATAAATGCAAATAAGAATTTGTTTTACGAGAAAACGAAAAATTATGTTATTAAAACTTAAGCCAGGAGATTTTCATTAGAAAGAATTAATGTAAGAAATTTATTTTTAATTGAGAAAATATTAAATTTGTTTATGCTAAGAACTAATTGTTTATTCTGTTTATACTGTTGCACTTTTTACATTAATTATTTATATTAAAATTCTGTCTTTAATTGAATTTGGAAAACTCATAAACTTAGTTTTTAATAATCATGATTATCTCAAATTCAAAAATACAGTACAACTTATAAGATGCAGTTTATTCTAATATCAATAAACGTTAAGAACGATACAATTTAATAAATATTACAGCATTATTAAGCTGTCAACACTTAACTCTAAATGTCTTTTCACCTAATCCCCCCAATGATGGGTAAATATTTAGATATTTAATAAATGAGAGATAATGGTTACTAATACAAAATAAGAAAGCCCCAAAAATCATTAGCGTAGGGAAAATGGCTCCAATTATTTTGCGTTTGTTGCCAAGCCAGCAAAATCTAATGCTTCACAGCAATCATCACTGGTGAATATAATTTATTTCGGAGACATTTCCTGCTGTGACACCATGGAACGTTTTTCCATGCATTCAAAGTCCATTATCCTCTACCCTTCATTGCCCATGGTCCATCCATCATTGTTGTTTTTCCTGCCCATTAGCTAATGAAATCCCCATGGGAATACCTTAATAAAAGGTATGACAATGTCTTTGACCTTCATTGCGATTTGGCTTGATTCCTAAAAAGGCAACTCTGTCATCCGATTTGTTCTTATAAAC
The DNA here is from genome assembly GCA_021605095.1 of Caerostris extrusa. Lineage (NCBI taxonomy): Eukaryota > Metazoa > Arthropoda > Arachnida > Araneae > Araneidae > Caerostris > Caerostris extrusa. Next base: position 12,709 of record BPLR01000339.1, on the reverse strand, counting down.
GTCACTACTTGGACTGTTAAAAGATGTATTTTTGGTAGATGGTCAATAAATCGTAAGAACAGTTACTTTAAAGTAATTGGGAAATTTAGTGCTTCAAGACGTTAAAAATTTGCAGTTAAAATAAAAGGTGTAAATATTTTTGGAATTGCATTTGAAACGCTAACATTTGATTGTTTACTGTACATATTGTTAAATTTATAGTTTAATTTACCGTAGTGTCTTTTAATTATTTATTAAATTCAGAATGAGTTATTTGTGCAATTTACTTCATTTCTTTTATAACATATATATAGACATTCTTAAATTTAAATTAATTCAATACATTTTTTTAATGAAATTTTAAAGTCGAATATTTTTCCCGAATATATTGTAAATTTATATAATTGTTAGTAAATTAATATTTCTTTTTATTTCAAATTTCACCTGAAAAATATTTATACCATGTTGGAATTGAATACCGTTTGAAAAATATTTATACCATGTTGGAATTGAATGTTTGAAAAATATTTATACCATGTTGGAATTGAATACCGTTTGAAAAATATTTATACCATGTTGGAATTGAATACCGTTTGAAAAATATTTATACCATGTTGGAATTGAATACCGTTTGAAAAATATCTATACCATGTTGGAATTGAATACCGTTTGAAAAATATTTATACCATGTTGGAATTGAATACCGTTTGAAAAATATCTATACCATGTTGGAATTGAATACCGTTTGAAAAATATCTATACCATGTTGGAATTGAATACCGTTTGAAAAATATCTATACCATGTTGGAAATTGAATACCGTTTGAAAATATCTATACCATGTTGGAATTGAATACCGTTTGAAAAGTATCTATACCATGTTGAATTGAATACCGTTTGAAAAGTATCTATACCATGTTGGAATTGAATACCGTTTGAAAAGTATCTATACCATGTTGGAATTGAATTTTGAAAAGTTCATACCATGTTGGAATTGAATACCGTTTGAAAAGTATCTATACCATTTGGAATTGAATACCGTTTGAAAAGTATCTAATTAGTTTTGTTTCATCTTTAATGGAGGAATTTTGACTTTAATATTGCATTAGGCTTTCTGGCATACTTTCTGTTCAATGGAAATACAGCAAAATTTAAGAAAAATGAAAAGACTCAAATTCCAACTATAATTTATTTTTCATACTTCAAGAGCTTTGAAGAGAATAGACAGGATTATAAAAGGACAGAGTATTAAATACTTTTTTGAATTAATCAAAATTGCATTTTGTTTAAATAACATAATCCAGATTTAAGTTTTCTTCCTGAAAAAAATTTGTCTGTCGTCGTTCTTTCAACTGTACGATTTATTTCACAATCTTATTAAATTTCAATTTGAATTAAAGTATTAGTTAATTTAAATTTAAATTTATTTGATACGCAGTCTAATATTCAGAACTACCGCAATCCCACAAAGAATTCTAAATGGCCCTTGTCTCATCAACAATTCCGTTAGAATAATTAATTACCCCATTCTGACACACAGAAGACTTCCTCGAAGTTACCAGCCATCATCTAAGAATAAGATGGTGGTTTTGAGGATTCTTGGTTTCCTCTAGGGAGATAACGTGGCAGGAAGCCGTTCCCTTTAGCTTTATAGATGACACAGGAAGGTTGAACCACCAGCGAGGCACGTTTCAAATGGTGGCGCTATTCAAATATTCATTCAATAGTTGAAATGGTTTCCTTTTCATGTAGCCGTATGTGATGCTGAGGCAAGATGTTATAGAAGATTCATGCAGATTTTGAATAATATAGTGTATGACGAGTGTTGAAGGTATTTAGTTCTGGAAATGTAACGATGTATATTAAAAATGGATCCCATGTTAAGCTATAAAATTTTTAAAGCTGTTATATGCAATTTTGCTTTATAGAAATACGATGCATATATAATGGTTCTAGCTTATAGAGCACGTTCTTAAATGCAATGTGTCTAAAACCTCTATAAACATTGCTTTTTTTTTCTTTTTTAACAAAAAGAGAAACGTAGGATTTAATGGCATTAAAACATTCATGTTAGATGTTAGTAACATACAATATTGTATTATATAATAATACACTATAACAAAAAATGTATGAATATTTAGAATTTAAAGATCAGCTAGTCGTTTTAGAGGAATATATATTCAAGATATCATGATTCTTTGTATCAAGTTCTGTTAAGATACCTCCAGAATTGGTTAAGTGATTTTATTTGTTAAAAATCATTAATCGTGTAGGTATCTTATTACAGTCTTAAGTTAGAAACATTGGAATTCGCATTGTAATTGCTTGGAGAATTCTACCTTTGGTACTTTTGGGCAGAAGAGATGGATTAAATGGCCCAAGATTTCAAAACTAAAAGTAAAGTAAAATATTTGGTGCATATGTTTGATTACTGAAAACATTTTTGTTTTGTTTTTCGCTCTACGGCCATTTTGTGCACACTTTAGGCAAATTAGATCGGGACCTTACCTAACCTTAACTTTAACGTGAATTCCGAACCACTCCCACCGCTAGGATTGGTGCCACAGGTTTCAGGTTCTAAAGGCCAGAGCGCTGTGCCAATTGGCTAGAAGGTCGCTTGAAAAGTATACGAATTGCTCACTAGAAATTAGGTATTTTTAAGTTAAATAGTCTAAAAGTAGTTAGTCTAGATTAAAATCAAATTTTTGTCTAGACTAACTATTAGACTAAAGTCCAAGTTAAGTTACAGAAGACTTTTTTCGAAGTTACCAGCCATCATCTAGGAAGAAGATGGTGGTTTTGAGGATTCTTGGTTTCCCGAATTCCCTCTAGGGAGATTACTTGCCAGGTAACCGTTCCTTCCTAGCTTTACAGATGAGCTAAGTCCCGAGGCACGTTGACAAAACTCGACTAAACACTGCGTACCTGACTAGCTGTTTAGTTAGACTTTAGTCTAAAAGTAGTCTAAATCTAATTTTTCCATAACCAATAGGATATGCGACATTCATAGGAAGAAAAATAAAAATTCTCTATATTCCTAACTTTTAGCTAATGCCTTTAAATCTTGGTACAATATTGATTATATTATCTTTATTATTTCATCTTGATTTAATCTTTATTTTCTTTTCTTCCAGAGTACTGTGCCGACGAAAACAGTCCTCAGAAACCACGCCCCTCCTCGTGGGGGTTGCAGTGTGAGCGGCACGCCCCCTTACTCCCCAACAAGCTCACACCCACTCAACTGTAGATGCCAAAGCATCCATCTTTTGACCCATGGTGGCACAAGTGCCAAAAGAATTCCCCATTGGGAAAACCACCCGGCTGCGTGCTCATGCCCACTGGTCGCTGCTGCTCGAAGGCCGGTCAGCGATGACCAGTTCCCCAAATGACCAGACGGTGCCTCCAGAACAGAGGCCCCCCACAGTATAGTTCCTTGTACAGATTTTCGTTTCTGGTTTAGTTAGAATTTTATCTTGTTCGCTGTTCCTGCCTGTTTTTATTAAGTGGTCCCTGTGTAAAATAAGCGAATACGTTGTTTTTATTGCTCACTCTGTGTATAAGCTGAAATTTGATTTTATTTTTGAAATTAAAATATAATGCTGCAATCTGTGTCTTGTTTTCTTTATTTCATCAATATTGTATCTGTGTACGATAATCTCCATTATGAATTGTAATATATCGAGCATCTTTATCAAACATTCATTATAAACCAATGTTCATGGTGCCAAGTTCATAATTGTATATTGTTAAATAAACTGAACTTTTGTATTTAATCTGCAACTGTGTATTTTTTAACTTGAGTAATCACTAAACCTTAAATTAAAAAGTTATGGAATGGAAAATGACATATAAATGCTTTAGATATAAAAAGAATAACAAAAAATACACACTATCGGAAAATTTAATACCCGCCACCACACTTTTTATTTTCACTCAAACATTCTTTTATGTTTATCTTGTAAAATTCAAAGATTTAATGTTGTCTCAACCACATAACTTGATGGACTAAAGTAAGAGAATATGGGACTGCACCTTTTCTTCTACAAAACTAAGCATTTAACTACGTTTCTAAAATTTTTTTTTTTTTTGTGCGGTAGGAAGATAAAAGTAATCGAACGAAAATTTCGATTGCAGTTATCGTGCGGGATATTGGTTTCAGTTGTGTTTTGAATAATGCACTTAAAAAATCCTTTAACAAATGTTTTTCTAATGTCAATTTTCAAATTAATCGGGGAAGAATAATCAGATTAATTTTGAATTTTATTTACGAACAAATAAACCGTTTTGAAAATTAAATTCGTTTAGCATTTAGGCTATATAAACAATTTAAATGAAATTGGGAATGCTTTTATGTTTTCGTAAGTCTCGGGAAGATCTTGCTGATTCAAAGTTTACCCATCCAAAGATTTCCTCCCGTTTCGTTGCATCTTCGCGCTGGAGACAGTTGTCATTTAGGCAATTTAGCATTCAAATGCGCGAGATGTGTGTAGTTCGGAGATCACAATTGATTATATCATACAGATTGCTCACTTATAGAAAGACAAGATCTTGAATGTCATATTAATTTAACGGAGATCATGTTAATTTACCGAACTTTTAGAAAACTAACAAAAAAATTCATGTATGTGTATAAGTTTCTCTATTATTCGTCTACGTCTCAAAGTTGTTGCAATTTTAAGATTTTCTTTTGATAATTCTATCCGTTGATGCATCTTGTACACAACTCAAGAAAGCGTATTGATATAATTGATAGCGGTAATTTGTAGCAATTGTTACTAATAAAACTTATATCTATCGGTATTGGTTGCCCTAAGACAATAATTATTTTTGTGAATAAATAAGTTTTCATTTTGTATTAAAATAGTCGGCTTGCCTGGTTGAATTTATAATTTTCAGTGCTGTAGAGTTCTACATAATTTTAAGGATGGAAAATATTTACAGTTATTAATATTTACGATTAAAATACTAATTTTTAAGTTGTCCTGATGGTCGAGTGGTTAGTGCTTAGGTTAAAGTGTAGGTTCTGGTGTAGTTAGCGTTCGTGTACAACAAATGACAGTAGAGGACAAACCAGGAGGTTGGACATGGAGCTTTCTGACTTGAGTTTTAAACAAGATTTTTTTATTTTACTCTATAAAAAAAATCGCACGTTAAGAAATTTCAGTCAGAAAAAGATCTAATCTAGACGACTTGGATATTAGCGTCAGATGGGTCTGTCTGGTAGAAACTTACTAAAACTTTGGCGGCACCGGCTGTAGCGCTTTAACATTTATAAGCAATTTGAGCACAGGCTTAGTTTTTTTTTTTATAATCATTTAATCCGAAATGTCATCGATATGGTAGATTCGGCTTTACTCAAGTTTCACCAAGAGATGCTGAGATTAGATTGAAAGGTTAAAAGAGGAATGATGTACCAGCTTTAGTTTAAAAGTAAACATTTAGATATTAAAAGAACTTATTCAGTACTTTCTATTACACACGAAACGGGAAAATCAGATAATTTGTGAATAACGTGGTATTCTAGATGAAGGATCACTGGTCTACATAAAATCTAATTTGTATTTGTTACGGAAGGTATGTTCCATTTTTAAAATAACTTTAAATAAAGATGTGATTCGAAATAATATATTGTACATGCTTGTTCTATAAATACGCATTTATGAATAAAAATTTTTACAATAAATATAAAAAAATTAAAATTAAAAACATTTGTCTAATCATTTTGAACTGGTCTACGACAAGAAACAAACCCATTCTAAAACACTACTGGACAATATAATGATACACATCAAATTCTTACTTGTAAATTATATACAGTGAGCGTAAAAAAGTATTCGTACAGTACGACAATTGATTTAAAGAGATCCGTTCATAAGAATTCTAAACATAAATTCCATTTTAATTATTTATAAATATATAATAGAACATATTTTTCACTAGTTTCATGTGCAATTGACACAAAATAATTTTATACATGAATAAATATTTACAAAACTGAAACAATCCAACATCTTGTGGTGTAAAAAGTATTCGTACACTAAAAGAAATGCAACATTTTTTTAGTTATTTTGTGATTGGTTTAGCCATTATGATATAGTTAATTGACGTCATCTTGTAAGTTACTTAAAAGCTTCTTCAGTGGAAATTTTAATGTAATGAGAAACTAGAAATTCTGTAATGGGTCGTAAAAGTAAAGAGACAAGTGTTTCCGAAAGAGAACTGATTTTAAAGCTCCGTAAAAATGGTAAATCGTACAACAAGATTTCTGATCAGGTCGGTAGACCCCGTTCAACTGTGCAGTCAATCATAAAAAGTTTGCTGCCACTGGAAAGGTTCAAAACAGTCCTCGTACTGGGACCATGGCTATTGACATCATCTGACAGACTGTTTCTGGTACGTTCATTAAAGAAGGATCCCAAAATAAGTGCTCCTACATTAACATCAGAACTAAAGAACATGGGAACAGCTTTCCGTAAGTACTGTTCGAAATGCATGCAGAAATGAAGGTGTCCATGACCGTGTTGCGAGACAAAAATTCTTTGTTAGTGAGAAGAATCGGAAGCTGCGATTGTCTTTCGCCAAGCAATACGTTAATGAAAGTCCAGATTTCTGGAAAAAGATTATCTTTACAGACGAAAGCAAATACAACATATTTGGATCGGATGGGAGACGAATGGTATGGAGAAAGCGCAATACAGAAATGCATCCTAAGAATTTAGTGGCAACAGTGAAACATGGGGGTGGAAGTCTGCTTGTTTGGGGTTGTATGAGTGCTTCTAGGGTGGGGTAATAAATTAGTCTTTATTAAAGGCATTATGAAATTAACTTTCTATTGACATTTTAAAAAATAATTTAGGACCTAGTGCAACAAAATGGGCTTGAATGGTGATTACGTTTTCATGCATGATAACGACCCCAAGCACACAGCCCGAAACACAAGGCTCTGGATACTATACAATACCCCAAAGTTCAAGAAATTTCCTCCTCAATCACCGGACCTCAACCCCATCGAGAATTTATGGGACGTTCTTGATAAAAATATTAGATCCAGACATATTTCTAATAAAAATGATTTGGAATCAGCTCTTAATCAAGAATGGGACGCCATATCTAGCTCAATAACAGCAAAATTGGTGGAATCGATGCCAAAGAGACTCAAGGCAGTTATTCGAGCTAAAGGATATCCCACAAGGTATTAGCTGAAATATTATGATTGTATTGGCCAATATATGCCTGATGTACGAATACTTTTTACACCATAAGATGTTGGATTGTTTCAGTTTTGTAAATATTTATTCATGTATAAAATTATTTTTGTGTCAATTGCAATCAAACTAGTGAAAATATGTTCTATTATATATTTATAATTAATTAAATGGAATTTATGTTTAGAATTCTTATGAACGGTTCTCTTTTTAAATCCATTGTCGTACTGTACGAATACTTTTTACACTCACTGTATATTGGATAATTTTAGTCTTTTGTGGGAATTTACAAATCTGTCATTCCTGCTGTACAATATTAGATGGAAATATAGACATATTCTTCCATAACAACTGTCCCATGTTTACCTATCGTACAGGAGAGAACTTGGAAAACTTCAACCATGAAATCCGATTGTGGATGGAGACTCTCTCCTTCTGTGTGTATACGTATTTCAAAATGATTATGACGCATACCACCATCGGATTTAAATTTATGCTATTAAACATGCACATTTGGTTTATTTATTTTTTTTTGTTCTATGCAGCTGGCGAACATTTAGACAGTTGTCTTTGATGCCTTAAGGCAAGCGCTGCACATACGTTACCCACTTAGCACTGCCCAGGAGGTGCGTGTAGCTTGAAGATAAGCTACGGAGGTGGAAGAACAATGCCCCCACAACTCTCTACGATCATGTTAGACCAGAACCTACGGTTTGAAGTGGATTCCTAACCACTACAAACATCCATGGCTCAGCCGGGACTTGAACCCAAAAATCTGTGGTTCCGAGTGCCAGAGTGCTAGCCACTCGGCCATTCATGCCCTACATTTGGTTTATTGTTGTTACTAATCTCCTGGGGCAGGAAAACCTATACCAGGTTCACCCGTCGTAGGCGACTGAGCCATGCCTAAGGGTAATATGCAGCCTCACCTTAACGAGGAGCCACGAGACTAACTAAACCTCAAGACAACGTTCTAGGATCCTATTTGACCGACCTACGGTGTTGAGTAGATTCCGGATCACTACAAATATCCATGGCACCCTAGGACTCGGACCCAAAACCTGTGGCACCAAGCGCTAGAAACTCGGCAATTCAGGACCAAAACAAAAGGAAATAATATTTCATTGTAAGCTTCGAACCCACGTTCTCGTTTCAGTACTAGAGCTTAAATCTGGTGCCTTAGACCGCTTGGGCATTCCGATTTGGCTTGGTGTGTCACTCTACGGTCATTTTGTGTATACTTTAGGCTAATTAGACCGGACCTACCGTTTAACGTGGATTCGAACCACAGACAAACATCCTTGCCACCAGCAGGATTCGAATCTGAAGCACCAAAGGCTAGAGAGCTAGCCAATTGGTCATCAGGCAGCCATACTTGTAGGGTTTCGCCAATAAATGGAACGTACAAAAATAAATGGGTTGCATACAGTAGTATTGGTCAACGAACGGAAAGCACTAAAATAATTTTTACTTTTATTTTCAATCGAGGATATTTACGATTTATGAATTTATAATATTGCTTTGATGCAAGTACATAGACTGGGCAATTGTAATCCTTCTGAATAGTGAACAAGTAGCTCCATCTGTTGAATCACAAGTAAACTTTTCTGTTTATAAAAATAAAACATTCGACATTAGCTTTGATTTGAAAATGGCAACATCTTCCTTTCGTACAATACATGACATTTGAATAAAATTGAATATGTTTGCCTTGGATACTATATGGGTGTTGACTTCCACATTGCAGTTGGTTAAGTGGAGCAAATGTTAACCTATAATTATAGATTTTAACCTTATTTTATTGTTATATAGCCTTGGCAATTACAATCATTCTTAATAGTGAACATATAGCGCCATCTGTTGAATGACTAGTAAACGTTTCTGTTTATAAAAATAAAAAAAATCGACATTGAATTTGGATTTCAAAATGGCATAATCTTTCATTTCATACAATGCATGGAATCTAGATAAAAATGGATATGTTTGCTTTGGATGCAATATGGGTTTTGACTCCTCATCGTAGTCCTCATGATTCAGGTGAGCAATTGTTAACCTATACCTTTTAAGTTATATCATTGCTAACTTATATTATGTGAAACGAATTTAGAATTTCCTTCACAAAAAGGTATTTCCTAGTTGATTTGTAAAATTTTGAAAGATTTTTTTTTGATTTTTATGAATATTTTGGACAAAGTAAAAAAAAAAAAAAAAAAAAAAGGGTTATGATAAAATATATTCAGAAATCTTAAAGCCTTAAATTGATCTGCAATTGTATAATTTTTAAATCGTAAAAATGCTTGTTAATTGAAATTTGTACAGCATAATTAAGGATAGATAAACAATTTGAAAATATTTTTCAATTTTTATCAGTTTTGGCTTCAATTCTTTCAAGAAAATAATTTTTTATATTCCGAATTATATTTTTGAATATTAGTTAATTAAAAAAATCTCATTAATTGCATCATAGACTCTTAATTTATTAAATAGCTTTTAAAAAATTACTTCAAAAAGTAGAATATCACTTTAAAAATGAATTTTAATCATATTATTTCCGATGTCAAAAATTCAGAAAGAATGTTTGTATCAGTAAATTATTTAATAAAAGAGCGTAATTTATTTCTATTCATACCTTATATGATTGTTTAAGTGTTTGCCAGCTGCATTAGTATAATGTATTCTTCTTCGATGTACTGTTTACGATGTAAACTTTATTTTCAAAAATATAATAAAATATACATTTATTTGTAATTCTTAATGATCTGTGCATTCATAATCTTAATCATAAGGTTTTTTTGATTCTATACTCAACCAAAGTTAGTAATAGATAAATTAGGTTTTGATATCTTTTTTATTTAATTTAAAAAAATTATATTGAATTATTAATTGGCATACAGTCTTAATTCATGTTCGTATTTCATTATTCGTATTTAATATATTTATTTATTACTTTTTAATTTGATTTTTTTTTCACATTTGGATTTAATGTATGCATTTATTCTCTGATTTCTAATATTCTTTTTCATACCTGGGGTTTAATACTTATTAAAAGGGATTATATTTCACAGATGGTTAAATGCGACAGGCTGAGTTTTTAATAATTCGATCATGAATATTAAATCTTTCGCGTTACTCAGTTATAATTTCTTTTTTTTTTTTTAAATTTATTCAAACACTTCCATACAGAACGGATAAAAAAAAAAAAAAAAACTCTAGCTCAATTATATAAAGAAATCTTTGAAACTTTTACAGTTGTGTTTCCATTAAAATATTTTAATCGCTAAGTATGCGATTTCTGTTTCTATTCTTTTAGTTTCAATTTTTCTGTTTCTACTTTTTTTATGTTCACTATCTCAGTCCATATTATCCACAGAAAATGTTTAATATTTTTTGCCAAGACCTTTAACTGGATAAACCGCATTTGTAGCTAGCGTAACTGGGCTATCTGTCGGAGTCACTGATTTTGGAAACAAGAAAAATTGATGGCGTTTGTAACAGCGTTGTAACTTTGCCTGTAATAGACCTATAACGGCTCAAGAAAAGGGCCACTTTCAGTTCATGGGAGCGCTTTAATTTTTATTTACAAGCATTATATTCAAGCAGAACTCTCGGTTATTATAATATTTGGAAAGAAAGGAAAATTTAAATTATAAAACGGATTCACAAGTGCAGTTCCCTCCAAGGTCGGAGAATTTCAGAGTTATCGAGTCTACGGCGAATCTAAAACACGTAGTTTGCGGCCGATCTTAATTATCCCATGGCGTGATACACGAAACCATAAGGAGTTCACTTTTGTAAACAGGTGGAAACTCTGGCCCATTTAGTCACTTTTTACAGAAAACAACTCTTCTTTGCGAGTCTTTGCAGAACACTCTTTCCTCATCTCGAAAACCTCCATTTAAGAAAATTCGTCAAGAAGGGGGAGGGATGTGTTCCTCACTTCTCATTGGAGTGCACATTTCTTCAGTCAATTGTCAATAACGCCGATGCAGCGACTAATCACATATTCCATATCCCTTCTTGTAATTGTTTCGACCTGTGAAGGTCTAAAGGACAATCGCTATTTTCATAATGTATCATTATCCATGACACTGCTGTCAGATTGGAGTGACAGGTTGCCATTAGTACAAAACACTAATTGCATGCAGTATAAATATCCACAGCACTGCTTATCTGCTGTCAGATTTGAGTGATAGGTTGTTATTATGCACTTGTTAAAAGAATGTACATTCCTTTTCCCTGGGAAGAGAAATGCTATATCTCTTCTCATCGGAAAACGCTACAGCGTGTTTAAGTGTCTCACACTAGCAATAAACTATCTTCGGGGAGTTCTACTACTTTTCTCCTCTATAACCCCAAAATGCGGAGAAATTATCCATAGAGGTTAAAAAAAAGATCTTCAGAAAGTAATAACATCGCCTAATCACATATCATATGTTATGGTACACCGGAATATAGTATGAAAAGCGGACCCTATAAAATTTGGCTATAATATATGTAGATTGGCTCTTGGTCAGAAATTTGACAAATAAAGCCGAACCAAAGCTTTTGAATCTGTGAAGAGAAAAGGCACTGATAAATCTATAGACCGGTTTTGTTTGTCGCTCTACGGTAATTTTTTGCACACTGTTGTCTAATTAGAGAGGGATCTATAGTTTAACGTGGATTCCGAATCACTCACAAACATCCATGCCACAGCCAGGATTCGTACTTGAAGTTTGTGGTAGCAAAGGTCAGAGCGCTAGCCAATTGGCCATTAGCCACCGAATCTATAGAGCGGAATGTTCTTCCATTAGTTTGAAGATCTAAGATGTATAGGAGATTTTCAAATGTAAAGACTTCGGAGATGTCTCGTATTGCAAATAAGACTACCTGGATTTCTTGCATATGACATCCCATTCTAGATTGTTTTCCCGTAGTGGAAGCTTTCCTTTGTTTTTTCCCATACGTTACCCAAATACGGGTGTCTTGTTGAAAGCCTGGAAAACAAATCAGACAATTCTCTCTTTAATAGTAAGGCAGTTAGCGATGTCTTCTCTTCTTAACTAGCAGCTTGATGGCCAACTGTTCATCGTTCTAGCTTTTGATATCACAGGCTTCAGCTTCGAATCCTGTTGGTGACATGAATGCTTGGGAATGGTTCGGAATCCGCTTTAAACAGTACTTCCCGGTCTAGTTCTACATGATCATCAGTGGCGCAACAGCCCCATGGTGGACCAAAAGCCGTCTACCAGCTGGCAGATTTCTAGAAAGTAGATGTTTTCTTTTTGGGTCAAGGCTATTAACCCAACGATCAACAATCATATTATACAGGACCTACGATTTAAAGTGAATTTCCGAACCATTAAAAAACAGCTTCATGGCAGCAGCACCGGGATTCGGGTCAAAGGAAATATCTGTGTGGCCTCAGTATCAGAAGTAATTAGCTCTGTGAGCAAAAACTGATCTTAGAGCGACAAACCAAACCTCTTCTTAACTCTTTCCATGAGCATTTGATGAAACAAAGATTCATTGATGAACAACAATAAA
>BPLR01000338.1:0-40790 GCA_021605095.1 Caerostris extrusa | reverse complement strand
TTGTCATTTAAATAAACTTATTAATTGATATGTTAAAAGAGAAACTGAAGCTGTATTAACTTTATATGGAATTAAATAATTTGATTTTGTTTAAATTGATTAATCATCATTTTTGTATCTATTTCTTTTAAAGGTTTTATCTTTTTTTTCGTTAAATTGAAATTCACGAGACTGACATTCACAGATTGACACAAGACACATTTGCAGATTGAAATTTGTCATCTATGTTGGTAACTTGACAGTTTGATACATATACGGAGTCGCTCGTGAGCATTAGGGCTGAGGTTCATCTTCGCTTAATGTAAAGTCTCTGTTTCAAAAGCGAGGATCCTCGATCTTGTTTGTGATGGTTAGCAACTTGCCACTTTAACCCGGAATACCAGTTAGGTTTTTTCCAGGTTTTCTCCCATACGATACACAACTGCAGTGTAGTCCCCCCTAAAGTTCTCTGTGATGGCACTCCTTCTTCAATGACTCAGACCCAAATCCGACTTCTACCTATGGGTGTCCCATCACAACAGAAGCTGTCCTCTTCCATCCTTCCATGAGACCGCACTGGCTCGTGGACTTGGTCTAGAATGTTCCTATCGACACGACCAAGTGGGGTAAAGAACAAAACATTGATACAAATGATTACAAAATAAAACAAAATGATGATTTACTGAGGGAAGTCTCAAACAGATCTACAAGGTCTAATTTCTGCTTGGATCATCCCCAGCTTCAATGTTCAGTACAATACTATAGAGAATTGAGTGCAGATTTCTTATGGTGATCTGCTACATCTCCTTCCCCCATTTGCTAAAATCATGCCATCAAACTCCTATGGGATCCTACAAGATTTTAGATCAATGGCAAATTTTAGATATAGAGCTTACAAAGAATTGTGTCAATAATGAAAACTCTGCTACACTTTCGCTGTCTTATCTTAATGCCTCTTGCCATTAGAGATAAAATATATGTTCTAAAGAATGTCAAGAAAGTGAATATGAGCTGTCATTTTTATCACTGCTTCGAGAGATAAATCTTCGCATTCAAAGGTATCCCAAATAGTCACACAGGATATGGGTGCGATGTGACACCAGTAAGCACTAAACCACATCCTCCAAACATGTTCATTTGCATGTGCCATCAGAACCAAAACTTAAATATCATCACTGAAAATGGTATGTATTAATTAAATCACGGAGCTTGCGGAGCTTTCCTTAAAATGATTGCCATAAAATGACTCAGCACTCTAAACGAAGGTAACGATTGGGGCCTTCAAAGCAGCGTAAATAATGGGTACCATCATATCAAGTGATTGTAAACAAGGTTCTTCACAAGGGTGTAGACAAACACACTGCAGATATAGAAAGGCACTGGTCAAATCAGCTGAGTGCGTGACTGTCGGACGAGGTAGTGGTCATCCCTGTGAGCGTTGAGTATCTTGTGAATGTGTACTCCTTTTTTCCCCCATACCAACACTTACAGAATTCCTACCTGATAGCTGCTGATATTTTCATCGATGCTGTCATAAGGACATCTCTGATATTAAAGCGTCGTTCTGTAACAAATATATTGCATACAAAGCATATCACAGAAAATACCTATGGGTAAAGTTGAGCTCACAACAATTATGTATATTGACCTTATGTAACACGCAATCTTCTTCTTCACTGGCTCAATAGCTCCATGGTTGGCAAAGGCCATCCGTCAACTGCAAATTTTGAGACAGGAGATGTTTTCTTTTACGAGGTAGAGTTGTCATATTAGACCGGGACCTACAATTTAATGTGGATTCTGAAACCACCAAAAAACATCCATGGATCCTTCAGGACTCGAACCCGAAACCTTTAGCACTGAACGCTAGTCACTGGGCCATCAGGCTCCAAACACGCAATCATCGTGAAATTTTAACCATTAGCATTTTTCTAACAGTTCAGTAATTGTCTAGAAAATCCTTCTTTTGATGCACACATTTTTATAGCAATGCGTGTAATTTAAACAATATTTATAAATTCAAGGATTTTATTACCCATATATCATGAGATCACTCAAGAATCTATTGAAATGCTCTTAGAATCTTCAGAAATGGAAGCTAGTACAAACACCATTGAACATTTAGCATGTATTTTCCAACACCATTGTTATATTAAACGTTTAAAAATCAATAAATAATAAAGTTTGACTTTCTTTGATGGACACAAATTCTTCCGAAAAAGATTTAATATTTGCATCATGCTACAAGAATCCAGTTTTATATAAAAAGGATATAGGAGGTAATTCAGATTGTTAATCTGAAACAAATATACTCACGTCCAGGGAAATTAAATAACTCACCTTCATCCTATCTTCGATTCTACCTCTTTTGTAGTCCGTCCCAAGTACCACCAGCACCAGATAATCCAATTTCTGGTAATTGCACTCTTGTCTGCCCAATTTATGAAGCAATATTCCCAGACGAGCTATTTGCTTTCACTTTAAATTCCAAGCCTTGGGAGATATTAATAAAAGTTTGTGTAATGAAAACACTGATTCGTCTTCGAGTCAGAAGGAACAAAATTTACGGTGTCGCTCGGAAATATCCGTTATCTTCCACAACATGTGTTCCGATCTTCAAAGGAAGCATAATTTTGAAATGCTTCGACCGCAAACTTTTGCCTCGTAACTGCGAATCGATAGCTGAAGAGAAACAATTGCTTTTAATTTTGAGATAAAACTTTGAGGATGTTTATTGCATATTTGGGTTGATTTTGTTAAATTGTTTAAGTAACTTCGTTAAACATACATCATTGGCAGGTGACTATCATTAGAGACCTCATTGACAGATGACATTGATATATTGAACTTAATTTATCAATGAATGGTATTACAAAAATAAAATATACAGAGTTTCTTCGCATTTTGTTTCAATTTTATTAATTCATATCATGGATTGTGTTCATCAACATGTGTAAGTTATTACAAAAATTGAATGAGTTGTCATTGAAGTTGTTCTTAGCAAATGACTGTGATAACAAGAGACATATGAAAGTATCTCTCATTGAGTGTTATTTTAAAAATAGATGAAACAGATTCTTGCCAGTTTACTTCAATTTTATAAATTAATATCATGACTTTTCTTTCGTCAATATATGTAAATTGTTTTCAGAAATTGAATGAATCGTCATAGGGACGAGTCATTAACAAGTGATTAGGATAACAAGAGACATATTAAATTAGCCCTCATTGATTGTTATTTAAAAAGTAACTGAAACTGGTTCTGGGCAGTTTATTTCAATATGTTGATTGATTTCCTTACCATGTATACATTATTTCATTCATCGAAAGAGACGTCGTAGGCAGGGGACTATCATTTCGTCGTTTAAAAAGGAAAGAAAACATTTTTATTTTTTTAATCTGTTATATTGCAATCCCAGAAGTGGAACGTAGATCTGCCTCCTCGTGGTGCACTTCGGACAACATCTGATACTGCAGAATGATCTACAAACACTGCCTTCAGTCTGTCTCTTAGAGAGTTCTGCAGTGGAACGGAGGTGGTTTTGTCCCATTATCCTCGGTGGCATTGCTACGGCTCTTAATTCTGTGAAGATGTTTGCAGAATTAAACTGACTCCCTGACCATGTCTGTCTCCTGTGCGATAACCAGGAAGAAATGGATATGCTTCACCTTACACCCTCTTCTGCATTGCCTCCCGTTTCTTTGTGGAAGCGTTATGGGATTCCCCGACTTGAGTGGATGCATTAACTGATGTCCTTTGTATCTATCTTGTTCATTGTATTTATTTTCTATAATATCAGTTATCTTGTAAATTTGCCATTGAAAAATTTTTAAAAATATATTTCAGTGCCATAATATTGCCCAATCCAGAAAAGACACAGAAATCTTTACTAGCAATTTTTGAGATTTTCTATGATGCTTAACAAAATTCCTGTTATACGTAGCTGCCTCGTGGCCAATTGGCTAGCGCTCTGGCCTTTGCTATCCCAGACTTTGAATCCCCGGTAGCATGGATGGTTGTTTGTGTTCAGATTAAACTGTAGATCGGGTATAATTAGCATAAATTGAGCAAAAAAGGACCGAGATCGACAAATCAAAAATGTCATACGTAAGCTTATATATTAAAATTTTTTAGCGAATTATGAAATGATAATTTCTTCTATGAAAAATTTAATCCGAAACAATAAATCATTGTTTCATATGGATAACTTCATAATATATAGAATAATTGCCTGACGTTAAAAGACATGATAATCATTAAAATAAATAACACAATTTAAATGCGCAAAAACATCAAACAAGGCTGACCTATACAATTTTAAGACACACTCATTTACATTCTAAAATCCTATTACCAAACTTTCCAAAACAAATTACGAATACTTTTAATTACTTGAGCCAATTAATGTCATTTCTTCCCACTTTAATTAGTCAAATGTGTATATTTAACCCTCGCAGAACTTTCTTCGTACAACATCTACAATCGTTTAAATTTTTATTTCTTCTGCTTGTGCTTTTAATAAGTAATTGGCTTTTGCAACTCGTTAATCGACAAGCTTTAAATTAGGAAAAATTCAGTAAAAAAATATTGCTTACAACAACGTAAAATGAGAACGATTTCAGACAGGCACTCAACATAATGCTGGAATTTTAATTACCTGTTTTGCTTTTTTTTTTTTTTTCTTGCAGTGAAAATTATTAGCTTCTCGTAAAAGAGAAGATTCAACTTCGAGGTTTTCTTTGTTCCTGTTTTCTTCTTTTTTGCCTTGAAGACTTTAATGGAAGTATTAAAATGCATATTTTTAAACGAATTGGCGAAATTTATCATATCAGACTTAAAAGGTTGGGTCTTTTGAATGGCACTTGTTTAGCTGGGGTTTAATTTCGAATATTTAGTATATTAACATTCATTCTGTTATTGAAGATGAAGACAGCTTTGAATGACATATTTTAGAATGTATATAGAGAGTGATATATAGCGTTGAAAATATAAAAATGTTTAAATCGTTTACAATTCTAAGATCATTTATTCTAACTATCTCATTATTTGATATATACCTTAATTACTTATTTCAGTGTGTTATTAAAGTTTAAAAAATAATAATAAATCTGAAAATCTTTTCGATGTAGACGTTAACCAGAACCTTAGACACAAAAGTTTCCATGCAAAAATTTAGATACAAAAGTTTCCATACAAAAAAATTTTAGATACAAAAGTATGCATGCAAAAAGTTTTATATACAAAAATGTTTTAGATAAATTTTTCATACAAAAAAGTTTTAAATACAAAAATTTCCATACAAAAATGTTTTTATATACAAATGTTTCCATACAAAAAAAAAAAAATTTTAGATACAAAAGTTTCTATACAAAAAAAATTTTACAAAAGCTTCCGTGCAAAAGTTTTAGATACAAAATCTGCCCCTTAGATGCAAAGTTTAATTAGTAGGTATCTATGCAGACATTAGGACCGATTTTTGTAAATAGTACATTACGCCTTCGAATGGAAGAGGCTTGGTTCAAAAAAAAACAACAAGCTATGCTAATCCACAAGCTTTCTTTTCTATGTCAGGTTTAAGCACAATAAATTCTGTTAACCTGTGAGTTCTTTAACTGAACTAACAAGTCTGACTCGAGTCCCAGTGCTCAGTTAACGGGTAGGAGGCTCGGATTAGGATGTTGTAATCACTGTTTTTACAAATTTGAATACTCAACGTCGATTGTCTGAACATGTGTAATGTGTCTATCATCGATAATCGGGTAGTCTAATTGGAGTTTTCCTGGAAAATTTTCTTGCACGATGCGTAAATGAGAAGCGATTACCCCTAAAATCCTGCTATATGGCAATCCCCCTCCTCTCATCACCCGTCCGTGGGCTGTTCGTGAAAAACATCCGTGGAATAATAGATCTACTAATGAACAAAAAAATTTAGTTTTTAAATTAAAAGAGAAGGGTTGAATCTTGGCAAGTTACAATGAACAGAAAGCTACTGTGTCTATGCTATGGATGAATACGATGTATCTGCCGGACGAAAAGTACTTTAGCTAGGAATGAATGCAATGTATTTGTTGGATGAAAAGTACTTTAACTAAGGTTAAATACGATACATCTATTGAACGAAAAGTACTTTAGATAGAAATGAATATTATATATCTGTTGGACGAAAAGTACTTTAAGGCATGAATAACCCTGTTATATTCATGATTAAGGTAGGGGTAGATTAATTTTAGGGTAGATTAAACAAAACGTTTATTTGTTTAAAAGTTGTTTATAAGTATTACTTATAAATTTTGTTTCAATTCTCTATTACTTTATTACCTTTAAGCCAATAAAATTCTAGACTCATTAGGTCAAAATGCTAATTTTTTTTTTTTTTTAAACTTTTTAGACGTTTATTTTTAAAAATTCTCGTTTAAGCATACATCTAAATCTTTTAGTAGCATATTTTTCTAAATTTTTTTACTTATGAATTCAATCTTTATTTCTTGAAACACACATTTTCTTCTGTGTAGATATTTTATTCGTTAAAAAAATATTAACCAGATGCATGACGTCTCAACTAACTTGTAACTGATTTTTTTTTCACAATTCCCATTTTAAAATTTTCGTATGCGAAATATTTTTATAAAAGTATATTGAACGAAGCATAGATCAACAACAGCATGAAAAAAAAAAAAACAACACAAAAACGAATAGCATTGTTAATGAAAAAAAAAAAATTTTTATTTTAGTGTTTGCGCTTGAACAGACACTGCCAAGCTAATGAGCAAAAAAAGAAAAATTCAAGTAAAAACTTCAATGCGTTTGCAACTGTTAGATTTTTTTAGTTTTGAAAAAGAATTTTACTACTATAACAACGTATCCATATTCAGCACTGTATTCATTGATAGCCAACGGATATGATGTTGCAATGATATTTTGAATGCTTCATACTAAGCTATTTTTAAAAGTGAAGATTTATGTGCATAAATATTTCTTTATATTTTACAGAAAAACACATCCCGTAAAGCTTTAGGGAAAAAGAATTCCCTGAATTTTAACATTGAATGTTTACATATTTGATAGAAATGAAGTTCACAATGAAGATTGTTGCGATTTTTGGATTTCTAGAGAAAAAAAATTTGATGGCGTTGTTTATTTCAGATTATTTTGATATTTAAAAATGTAAACTTCATTTTTAAAAAATTTCTTTATCAAAACAGTGATCTTAATAAATATTTATAGATTTTAAATGATCAAGGATATTCAATAATAATATAAAATATATTATACAATGTGTTTTAATAATAACGTAAAATATATTATTTGAAAATTGAGGAATGGAATTTATGTTATGTTATGCATTTAAATTCATATATATTAATTATAATTTTTGTTTCAATTTTTCATTACGTTAATATCTCTAAGCAAATGAAAATCTATACGCATTAGATCAAAAATGTTCAAAATTCTAATTTTTAGCAATATTAAATTTATTTTTGAATGAATCTTTGTTTATTATAATCATTATAATTTTAATTATAATAAATATTATAATATTAATCATAATAATTATTATAATCAATTTGAAGGCATCAATTATTGTATCTTGCTAATGTAAGTTCATTAAAAATGCACTTCAATACAAGGGGCCCAAGCAAGTTCAGCTTTATTTTTTTTCAATTTTTCTTAAAAAAAAAAACATATTTTTAGAATCAATTAAATTTATAACACTTGGGCTGAAAACCTCATAGGCTGACACATAGATGGCGCTACTAGTATTAAATCCATATGGTTTTTAGTTAGTCATAACCTTCAAAAGACAAATGTATGAATTTGACAGCCATTGCACTATTAGTATGTGAGTTATAGCATTTTTAGTGAAAAAAATGGATAAAAAAGAACTTAGTGTGTTAATAAAGCATTGGTTTTTGGAAACAAGCCAAGGCTTGGCTTGATAAACATTATTCAGACTTTTGCACCACGAAAATCAACCGTAGAGAAGTGGTTTTCTAAATTTAAATGAGGCGAAATGAGCACTGAGGACGATGGCACTCTCGCAGTGGACGCCCCAAAGAGGCTGTTACAGAACGAAAACATCAAAAGTCCACAAAATAATTTCTGATAACCGTCAAGTGAAGTTGATTGAGATAGCTGATACCCTAAATATATCAAAGGAACGTGTTGGACATATCGTGAATGAATATTTGGATATGCGAAAGCTCTGTTCAAAGTGGGTGTCGCGCGAGCTCACAATCAACCCAAAACAACAACGAATTGATGATTCTAAGCAGTGTTTTTAGCTGTTCAATCGTAATAAACCCGAATTTTTGCGTCGATATGTGACAATGGATGAAACATGGCTCCATCATTTCAAACCGGAGTCCAATCGACAGTCAGCCGAGTGGACTGCACGTGATGAACACTAAAAATGCTATAACTCACATACTAATAGTGCAACAGCTGTCAAATTTATGCACGTGTCTTTTGAAGGTTAGAGCTAACTAAAAGTTATATGGATTTAATACTAGTAGTGCCATCTATGCATCAGCCTACAGCCCACCTCTTATGTATTAATTATAATGTTTGTTTAATTTTTCATTTCTTCCTAAGCAAATGAAAATATAGACCCATTTCATCAAAAAATGTAAAATATTCTAATTTTCTTAGCAATACTCTTAACAGTTTAGTTTTGAGATTCCTCACTGAAATCTATATATTTCTAAATGTTTAAATAGTCATTTTTTTTTTCTTTAAATTTCTTTAGTTATATATTCATTCTCTATTTCTTAAATCACACATTTTCTTTTGTGAATATTTTTACATGCATCGATAAAAAATATTAACCAGTTTCATGACGACATATTTGCTAGTAACTGATTTTTATGTCACAATTGCCATTTTAAAAATTCTCGTTTGCGATATGTACTGATAAAAGTTTATCGGACGGAGCTTGGATCAACAACAGCATAAAAATTAAAATAGCACAAAAACGATTGGCATTGTTAAAAAAAAAAAAAACTTTATTTTAGTGTTTGCGCTCGAACAGACACTGCCAAGCTAATGAGCAAAAAGAGAAAAAATACAAGTAGAAAAATTCAATGAGTTTGCAACGGTTAGATTTATTTTTAGATTTTGAAAAAAAGAATTTTACCACTATAACAACGTAACTACGTTCAGTGCCGCATTCACTGATAACCCATGAATAGGATCGCAGTGATATTTGAATGTTTCATACTACAGTATTTTTAAAAAGATGAAGATTTATATACATATATTTTTCTTTTATTTTACAGAAAAATGCATCCCGTTAGGGGAAAAGGAATTTCTAACGTTTTAACGTTGAATGTTTATATATTTGATAGAAATAAAGTGCACAATGAGGATTGTTTGATTTCTAAAGATAAAAAACATTTAGCATCGTTGTTGTTTTTAGATTTCTTTGATATCCAAAGGTACACTTCATTTGTTTGTTTTTTTAATTTCTTTATCAAACAGTGATCTTAATAAATATTTATCGATTTTAAAGGTATGCAATAATAACATAAAGTTTATTGTTAAATGTATTGTTAAAAATAACGTAAATTGCATAATATACATGATAAAGGTAGTGTAACGTCTTTGCCTAATCTAGATCTATAACGGCTTCAAGAAGAAGACTCAGTTCACTTCAGAGAAAAAGAAGAAAAACACCATAACTCTCTCTCTCTCCCTCTCTCTCTCTCTCTCTCTCTCTCTCTCTCTCTCTCTCTCTCTCCTCTCTCTCTCTCTCTCTCAGCAACAACTCCCATCGTAGTTCTTATGCCATCTGTAATTGGGAAATCGTGTGAAAGTAGCACAGACAAACGTTAATTTTCTGTTGTATTATTATCCATAATATTAATTATCTGCTGTCAGATTTGAGTGACAGGTTGCTCTCATTAGAACAAAACACTAACTGCATATAGTTTAAATATCCAAGATACTGCTTATCTGCTGTCATATTTGAGTGATAGGTTCTTATTATGAACTTATCAAAGAATATGCATTACTTTCCAGTGGAAACAGAAATACTATATCTCTTCTCGTGTAAAAAATGCTACAATTAAGCATAAAAAAAGCATAAAATACTTAATTTTGATGTATTTTATGTTATTAAAAGAACTGGTGTTTGATGAAAGTCAAATTGATGAGTTTTTATCTTACTGATAAGTTTGAAGTCGTTTAAAATAATGCAATATGAATGTAAAGATACTTTTTAATATTTACAAAAATTTCTTTCTAATGTAATATACGTTTTTTTGATGTAATATAAGTGTGAATATGCGAAAAACTATTCTGTTTGCATTCTGAAATCCAGACGATTTAAAATAGAATACGGGCACGTGACTTGATATTGGCAAATCGCCAGTTTTAGCTGCACGTATTTCATTTTTATTTTATATTTTCATATTTCAAACACAAGTGGTTAAAAAATACGCTAAAAATGAGTGAGTATATCAAACAAAAGTTTGCTGTACTGCTCCGAAAAGATGAATTCGTTTTAAATAATAGTTTGATGTTCTTATACATTTTCTTCTCCTTGCACTTTTCTCTTCTTAGAGTCACTAAATAAGCGAGCGGAAAAATTTTACGGTTTTCGACGTTAACAAATGTAGGGAGAACTCGTTCGGATAAAAATACCAAAGATAGACAGACGTAAGGCTAAACATCGGAATATTAGAAGTTTTATGAAGCCGAGGGTCAATTGGCTAGCCCTCTGGTTTTTCAACACAGTTTGTATGTTCGAGTCATGGCGGTAGCATGGTGTTTGTGAATGGCTCAGAATCCATGTTAAACATGGATAAAAGGTCCCTGTCTAATTAGCTTAAAATGGGCAGAAAATGACCGTAGAGACAAAAAAGCAGCATTTATAACTCATAATACCAGAGGTAGACAGGTACAACTAAAAGTTTTGAAATGAAAGTTCCTCGTGGTTTTCTTTCTCTTAAACAATAAATTTGCACTCTTATTCAATTTCCCATGCACGTGTCTGTTCTTAATGGTCACTCAATAAGCAAAGGGAAAAAAATTTTTACGGTTTTCGAAGTTAACAAATGAAAGAGAAACCGTACGTATAAGAATACTAGAGTCAGACAAAAATAAGGCTTATAGCCGGAGAGTATTTACAGCTTTCATAATTTCTAAAGAAAATTAAAACTTATATAAACCTGATATAAGACACGGCATTTTTAAATGAATTGTATACAAGGAATAATTTGACTGTCCATGAGGAAAATTTATTTCAGTGAGAGAATTTCCTATAGTAGTAGGGGCCTAATGGCCAAGTGGCTAGCCTGTCTGGCTCTTGATAATCTCAGGCTTCGAGCGTTCCGACGGTGCCATGGTGGTTTGTAGTGATTTGAATTCACGTTAAACCGTAGGTCCTCTTTTGTCTTAATAGGATCGTTGCGGGGCATTGTTACTCCGCTTCCGTGCTTATCTCGCATACACGCCCCTGGTAGTGCAAAGAGTAATGTCTGTGCAGCGCTTCTCTTAAGGCATCCAAGACCAAGCTGCCCAAGTGTTTGCCAGCTGCATTAGAACAAAAAAATAAACACCTAAGAGGGCATATAGCTTCATAAATTTATCCTTACCAACTAACTGCCTGGCATTACAGTCCATGCTGGACTAAGGCTGCCCTCCAACAGGCAGATTCTGAAACGGGTTTTTTTCTTTTAAAGTGTGGATTGTCAGCCCTGCACCCAACGTCATTATTAGACCGGGACTTTAGGTTTAAATTGGATTCCAAGCCACTACATCTGCCGGTACTGCCGGAACTCGAACCCGAAACCTGTGGCAAAGGGACCGCTAGTTACTCGACCGTCAGGATTCATAAAAGTTATCCTAAGGGTATCACAATTAATTTCTTATGGATTTTTGCTGATTTTCTGTATTACTCATTTCTTACATTGTTTTTTATATATTTTGCAATATATGCTTATTTTCTTCTTTGACTTTCCTCTGTGATTTTACCATTCACCCTTTACCTTTCGTTTTTAGATTCATTTTCATCAATGATTTCAAAATTCATTCATTTACTTCTTAATGATTTTCAGTTTCATCACTTAAGATATTGAAAGAAAATACTTACTTATTGAAAGAAAATACTTTCTCTTTTGTTTATTTCTCGTAATTTTTTCTGGACTAGCAAACATATAGAAAGCTTGCGTGTAGCCCAACCTCGGGGCCAGGCGCAACGTGCACCCCACAGGGCATAGGGGGCCGACAAGTTCGGAATCCGCTTACAGCATTGTTATAGTTAATGCTTTCATAAATGCGCACGTGTCTTTTGAAGGTTAGGGCCAACTAAACTTGCCACTGCGCCATGACTAGGAGAGAATGTGAACTTTAATTCCGCCTCTTTGTATTCTCGACTTCTAAAATTCTACTGTAAAGAGTGTTTATCTTTCTTTCATGGAGAATAGTGTTAATACATCAAAGTATTTTTTCTGATAAGTTGCCAAAGTGTCAGGTAGGAGCTATAAGGTTTATTCCTAAAATAATGCCAATGATATGCATGGCAATAAAAAAATACCATAACCCATCTAATCTTGCTGAAGCCAGTGTCAACAAATCCCTAAGGAAGTGAATGTAATTATTCCTGAAATATTAACACTCTAGAAAATGAATGAAAAATTTCTTAAAACAGTAATCCTAAAATTAATTTAGTATATAATAAATTACTCTTTAAACAAATCCAAATTTACAATTCATACATTCTACATTATCTAGGCCACTTTACGTTTATAATAATAAACACCTCGATAAAACTTTTATGTAAAAAATTTTTTTTTTCAAAAAGTTATTTTGATATCGAAACGGGAAAAAATAAATAAAAAATAGGATGAAATGTTCAATGCTGTATGCATGCACAGGAAAAATTCTTTAGACTGTTTTTAAAGTGTTTAATTAAATGATTGCTACAGAATTGAAACAAAAATAAAATTAAATAAATATATTAAATGAAAAAAAATGGAAAGTCTTTTTCCAATAAATTCTCTTTGAGAAATAAATATTTTTATTTAGATAGGAAAATAAATTTTCAACTAGTTCTCTTTCATTATTTTGTTTTTCTCATTTTCTACATCTATAGAGAGCAGTTTTAGTAACTATTAAAAAAGAATCAACTTTGTTTTGAGATGTTTATTGTGAATCTTATTATACTTTCGATGAAATAAAGTATTTAAATTGTGTTTTTCTCTTTTTTTTATTGTAATTCTAGTTTGATGCTATTTAAAAGATGATTAAAAAAAACGAACACAAAAAAATATTTGCAAAGCTATAAATGTCACACTTTTTGTATTTGTATATTTATAAATCAATAAGATTAAACAAACGAATGAAAAAATTACAAAATAAAAGTTGTTCACTATATTTTTAATTAAAACTGAAGCTGTTTCTTTTTTTGCATTAGGTCTTGTGGAGAATTCATATGACATACTTTAAATTACATATTAAATATATTTTGAAAAATAAATAAATAAATATTTCTTCAATGAATGTGTTAAATGAAATTGTAAAAAAAAAAAAAACGTGTTCTTCTTATTTTATCATATATATGTTAATATAAAAGCGTTTGATAAAATTAAAAACAATCTCCTTCATTTTTTAATTTCAAAATGAAAAAAAAAATTGTATCTGCATATAGTTTTTTATTATTTTCGCGTATTTCATTATTTTTTTAGATTATTACTTATTACGTGTTTATTTAAAAAATATTTAAATTATATTTGTCAAAAGAATATTTTATCTAAGTCTTTTAACTGTCAAATTAACTTTGGGTACCTCTTTTTTTTTCAATGTTGAGCGTTTGCCTTAGTACAGCATTGATCCTCGAAACACATTTATATATTGATAACTTCCATATGATAGGTTAATCTTTATAAATGGATTAATATATATTCCTTGGGGAGATTCAAGAATAATTGTCTCGCATTTGCATTTTCTAATAGAAGAAAAATATTTTTAATAAAGTAATCAGAGTCATAGCGGAAAATATTTATATTTTCTATATATAGAGAGATATTATTTTTTTATCTATTTATTTTTCTCTCTTTTCCTCTGATAGAAATAACTTTATTTTTTTCTATAGCTTTCTGACCATCGGTCAGAAAGCTACTTTACTCTTATAATTTACTAATTAACGTCTTAACTCTTATCATTTACAATGTGTCACGAGTCAGGCCAAAGAATATTTGCAATCGTCTAGAACAGGGGTCTCCAAACTTTCTAGCCTTAGGGCCATACTGTTTACTTCAGTAAGTACCAAAGACCAAAACCGTTTTAATTTTTCTGCCATTAACTATAATTTCTGGACCAGTCTCCGAATACGCGGTCTGAGCGAGCATACTCAACTACAAACTATTGTCAGTGAAAAATCACAATTACACAAATCTCATTAGTATTTTTTTACAAGTGAATCCCAGCTTTTCATTCGCGTTAATTTAGCTTTTCCGTTCCTGAGGGATTTTCAGGATAAAAATCATATGTTCGATTCTGGATATATACATTCTAAACATCGATATACATACATATGCCATACTCTTTACACCAACATAACTACCGAGGGTAAGCGCGGGATGTTTACTAATTTATAATGTTAGTGGGAAGCATTTCAATTACTTTTTTAGATGTTATGCTTAAGTTACATTTTCTGCGTATTATGCTTGTCATTAAGGTTTACCTAGCAAGTCAATAAAACCGGGTTATTATCATTCTGTATTTTATCCAACTTATTACAGCAACCATAAGCTATCGCTGTCGGCCGGATTTGGGCCACTGGCGGGCCGTAGTTTGGAGACCCCTAGTCTAGAAAAAAGGACGACAAAAAATTAACATGAACCACAGCAACAAAAGGGATCTAAACATGCACACATTCTTCACACAGAATCTCCAAACTTCCTGGATGGGGTACGATAATTCGCGTACTAAAACTTGCATTCGTCTTTTTACCATACCTAGCACAGAGCCCTTCATGTCCAAGAGTCTATATTGCTCTTTCATGAAACAAGTCCTCTCCATAACTTCTAGTACAGACGACTGCTGACCTTTTTAACCCTGGGCCAACCAGTTTCATTTCCTGAAAATTTCTAAATATTAGTTCAACTCTATAGCAAATCTACTGTTGTTTACAAACAAACCTGCGATCGCAACTCAACGCCTTCCTCCCTCGCATTGGCCGCAGAGACATTTTACACTGGTATTTATAGAGAGCATGGACTCTTTTTGACTTCAAGTCACTCTCAAGATCTGTGGAACTGGTACGAATTATGGAAATTTTTACTTTTATGGAATTCGGCCGTCGGTCGGTACTCCACCAAACAGAGACTTCCTTTGTCCTAGACTACGGTGATTAATGTACACCTCATCATTCTATGTAAAAATCACTATGCTGTTTACCCATTGCACTTTGCAATCCCAAGAGCCTCTTGTTCCTTTTTCGTATAATTAATAATCTTATTATCACTGTGTCAAATTGTGGAATGTCTTGGACTTTCATGATAGCCACTACAATGCGTACAGTGGCGATCGAACATCCTCTACTCTATCAACAGGATATCAACACACTAGTACTTTAATAATCCTCATACAAAGTATTGACCACACCCAAACTGTCCATTTTTTCCAGATATGACATCTAAGTAGTTACGAATGTTGCTGCTGAAATAGAATTAGTCATGCACAACATATGGATATATAGTTTGTGCTAATAACAAATCTCTCTTTGATTACACCCCTCAAACCAGTATAACACAAGTATATCGGCTAAATTAACGATCGTAGAATCATCCATCCTACTACTTCTGCGCCATTGTGTGAAATGAAGAGTATCTGTAAGAACGTTTAGAACTCCCATGTCTGCGCAAGGTCATCTATAGCAACTTGAAACCATTACCGACTCTGTACTGCTATGTTATTTCTAAATACCATACCTCCACTTAGTTGTTTGATAATATGGTCTTGAAACAGTTTTCATCAATAGCGTTCCACGAAAATTTCAATGAAAAATAAGCTATCCGCTGTTAATTTCAGCTAATAAATGTTATGTGATTCTACTTTTACAATAATAAACGTAAAATAAACATTGTCTAAAACTTTTTAAAAATCTTGGATATTTTTTTTTGAGTTTTTGCTATGAAAATCGTTCAGTGTATTTTCCCTAATGCAAGATAATTTGAATGGCATTTTCAATATTCAGTTTTTACATGCTGTAGCTCTACATGATATCTGATGATTTCAAGGAGTCGTTTAGATGTTTTAAGATATATCCTTCCGGGTATATAATTGTACACATATGTAAATGGGCCATTTGAATCACTGAAATAATTGTTTCTTATATAATCATTGTAGATGATTGTGCTATAGAATATGGTGGCTGTAAATTATGCCTATCAAGAGTGCAAGAAGATTAGCTTTCAATTCTTGTCGATGACATGTTCCACAGTAATTTCATTGTAAAAGAAGTGAAGCATAGCTATGTAATTTCAGGTCATTGTGTACCCTATTCCTACTTGTACACATTCTAAATATATTTTTACATGACATAGAAATATTTGCTTCGTACATGGTCATAGTGGAGGATTACGTGAGGGTGATTCGGCATGATTTCATAAATGATGGTGCTCTGAAAAGATGGCAATTAGTATGAAAGGATTAGTTTTAAGAAAATGAGAAGATAAGGTTTTAAAATTTTAAGTAAGAGTTTATTTTTACAAGATAATTAGTTTGATTTTTATTTGTTTCATTTTCACTGAATGATGAGGTAAGCATTTCAATGTGATTTCAATCGTCTAGTGTATCTTTCCCTCTACTTGTACTTATTAAATGATAATTTCAATCACAGAGATACTTGCCTTTACATGATCATTGCAGATGATGGTTTTACACTGAATGATGAGGGAAGAAGCATTCATTCTATAACTGTGAAAAATGAGTGAATCAAGTCGTTGACTAGATGTATCTTTCCCTATTTAAATGTGCCATTCTAATTACAGAGATATTTGCTTGTACACTGGTAAATATGCAAAAAGTTTAGTTTTCAATTTTTTTGATGGCATGTTCCACAGTAGAAAATGAATTTCAATCACTATTTGAATTCCTGAGATAATTGCTTGATGGCTCTAAGTACATGATCACAGATGATGGGTATTTGCAGACTATAGATGATGGTGCTCTCAATGATGTCTAGCAAGAGTGCAAGAAGATTAGTTTTCAATTCTTATTCATGGAATGCTCCATAGTATAACTTCATTGAAAATGGGAGAATCACTTCAATGTGATTCCAAGTTGACTAGATGTATCCTTCCTCTTTTTTTGTATACATATGTAAATAGGCCATTTGAATACCAAAGATATTTGCTATGTACATGACCATTGTAGATGAGGATGCTTATATTATGATAGCTTTAAATGATGACTTATAAGAGTGCAAGAAGATTAGTTTTCAATTCTTGTTCATGGTATGTTGCATAGCAATTTAATTGAAAATGAGTGAATCACTTCTATGTGATTCCAAGTTGTCTAAATGTACCCTATCTCTACTTGTAAAACCTGGTGCTTAGACAGACTGCTTCAATAGTGTAAAAATTTATAACCACTTCCAGATTTTCGCTCCATGTAGCAAAGGTCGTCAAAGACTTGGAGGAATCGATAGAGTGATGAATGATGGCCGTTAATGGCACCGAAATCGATCCGATGGCAGAAAGAAACGGAAAGCATTAGCCTCAGCATGGGGAAGGCAGTCTCAATAAATCGTTACTTAATGGCCTTTAAAATGGCTGTTATCGAAGTGAGCAAAAAAAGGGTCTGCGATCTTTATCAATCGAAGCTTCTCCATGTTTGTCCTCGGACACGGTCGCATCAGATTTAAGGCATATTTTTTTTTATTTAAAATTAGGTTTTGGAAAGATGGCTTTAAACTAAATTATAGGTTTTCAACAGTACTCTAAAATTTTATGATTTATGCATTTAATGTAATATAAGTTTTTTAAAAACAGAAAAATGGATCCATTTATGTGAGGAGACATTTATAATTGCAAAGTATTTCTTAGGCCAGGGGTGGCCAACACGCGGCCCGCCTTGAATATTTTCCTATTAGTGAGATTTATGACACTTTTTACAAAATATATTTATTTTATAATGACCAAAATAGTGCAAAACAATGTATTAAAAAATACGTTTGTGTGCATCCATTTATGCAAAAAATTAACTGTCAAAATTTTGAGAAAAATTCACTTTGATTTTAAAATATATTCTTGGTATATGAAAGATATTGCCTGTTTTATGTATGAGTTTACATTTATGAGTTCACAGAATAATTAATTTATATTCTGCCATCTCCGAACATCTAATATAACAGGTTAGAAGTTTGACTTTAAGTGACCTCAGTGACCAGCCCCAGATATGCACAGTTGATAGTTGTTACCGCTTTTAGTTGAACTTACATCTGCGAATCGTTTTTTCTAAAATGAAATTGACCAAACACAAAACACTGTCAAACATAACGAACGCTAACCTGCAACGCCAATTACGATGTGCAAATACCCAAATTGAAATCGATTGGCAAAAGCTAAGCGAAAGAGTGGAGAAACAAATATCGCACTAGTAAAATAAATATTTTTTAATGATGTCATTTTTTTATTTCGCTTATATTTATGTATTTTTATATATCGTTTTTAGTGTTATATATTCCTTTACAATGTGCGTTTAGTATCATTATTATTATATTATGTTTACATGTAAGAATAATAGTAAACACAAAAAATAATAACTCATGTTTCAATTTTTCACTCCAAAAAGTCTATAGTGGGTCTAAATCTAATGTGGGGATATATAATTTTATATGCGGCCCGCGGAGTTAAGGATGCATTCCCAAAGTGGCCCGCAAGATCATGGCCACCCCTATCCTATCCCTGTCCACCCCTGTCTAATAATTTTTAAGAATATTTAAAATAATAAAAATTTACATTCTGGTAATTAAAAAAAATTATGTTCTGGTTTACAGACCAGATGAAAAAAAGACTGTCAACTATCATCAATACATTCCAACATTTTTATTACAGCTAATATTAATTTTTAAAATATCTATTTGAATTTGTTGTCTGGTTTGAAGTTAGTGCTTAGGCATTTGTAATTTTATCATTTGTTAGTAGCTATAATAATAGTAATATCTAAAATAGTGTAAATAATTACAAAATAACAATTCTATGCATCTTCTGAAACAGCCAGGACAATTATAATCGAGCATCTTAACTACAAATAAATAACGTAAATTTAATAAAATAAAAAAAGTGTGAAAGAAATTAAATAATATAACGTGAATAAATGAAATAAAAAATGAATGAAATAAAGTAACAAAATATAAATGAAGTGAAAAAAACAAAATGAAATAAACAAAATGTGAATACGAAAAATGTGAAATACTATTTCTTGAACTTGGTCTAGATGTTGCTGTCAACCAAGTGGGAAAAGAAACAACAACACAAAATGTGAATGAAATGAAATAACAAAATATGAACGAAATGAAATTAAAAAAAATGTGAACAAAATGAAATAAAAAATGTGAATGAAAGGAAATAACAAAATATGAATGAAATGATTTAAAATGATGAAGTAAAAAATGTGAATGAAATGAAAGAAATAAAATGTGATATAAATAAGCAAATGAAATACATTAAGTTTATGAGATTATTTATACCTTATGTCAGATAGAACCTGCTACGCCTTGGTGATTAGCTCATTTGGATAGTTAATTGAAATAAGACAAGACAGTTGTCATGATAAAACTGTAGGCTAAATCTGTAGTTTCCCCTTCCGAAAAATCTTTTGGGAATTTTTTGATTGTATTGAAGTCTTGAAGCAATTCTAAAATGTGTATGTACCTACTTAATGTTGAATTTACTATAACAAGCCATATCAAGAATGGTATTAAGTTATCTGATAAATATTGAAAAAAATTACTCCAGATGCAAAAGAAATCATGAATACTTTAAAAAACTAAAACAAATATTAAAGACTAACCAACTTAACGAAAAGATTTATTTGCACCAATTAATAATTATAAAGTTAAATGAATATATGAATACTATTATATTAGAACTATACTACATTCTGAAAACTAAAAATTTTCTTTTCAAAAAGAAAAATGAACAAAACAGAGACATTGAAAAATAATTTCATTTCCTTTTTTCTGACTAGGATCACATTTTGAAACTTATCTTCTTACAAAATCTCGAAGCTTTTTTTTAACCCATTGAAGTCCCTCCTTTTGTAGGAAGAAAAAGAAATCTCAAGCGCACATAATAACGCTCCCAAACTTAGTTTTGTATCCAATATCGTCGGAATCATCCTAAAAATTACTCCTTCTGTTCACCGAAACGATGCGGTGATCAGCATCTTCCTCCGCGATCGTCGCCATGGCAACTGCATCACAGCAACGGAAGCAAGAATGCGTGGAACTCTGAAGAGATGAGACGCAAAGAAACTCGAACGTGTTCCCTGTCCTCGAGTGCCTCTAATATTGCCATCTCGTCGAGAGGGGGGGAAATATTGAAAATTGGATCAGATTTATTTCGATGAAATTCCTAATTTAAGCAACCTGAACGAGTTGTTGAATCATAAACGCAGAACCCTAATTTCACCATCAAACACTTGAGGAAGTAATACACCGGAAATATTTCTACATTGCTAAAATTGAAATACTATGAGTAATAATAAAAAATTAAGGCTGTATATTACTTTATTACCATAATTACCATTACCATAATCACACAAATAGTAGGTGTAATTTTGGGTCCGAAAAAATAAAAAATAATTCAAAAATAATTTAAATATAAGATTAATCAAAACTGTAATGGCAAATAATATGCAGTGCAGTAAGCCTGCAGCCTGAATAATGTGACTTAATTCTATGTGAGCCTAAAGTTTAATATATTAAATATCTGCTATTCAAATGGCTATTGACTCATTTGTTGCAGTTTGTGAGTATTAACAGGGATTAAAAATTGGCGAAAGATTCAGGGCATGTAAAAGAGAGGATCATTTGTGGTAAGGGTCACCAGAAAATATATTGGCTTATTTGTAATGATAGATAATTTATATGGATCATTGGCGATTCAGAACTTTTTTTTTTGTTCTCCTTATATATATATTTTGACATAGTGTATAGTATCTCTTCTTCATTACGAGAGACAAGAAGACAAATATGTAACTTTACAAACACGTAACTTTTAAAATTCAGAAGGTATTAAGCACAGCAAATAATAAATGATCAAATAAAAAGCAATTTCAAAAATAAATACAATTAATTTCATCTTAAAATTTTATGCCTACCTCAAATAGCTTGATCATTTCGTGTTATTAATGCTGCTTAATTCAACCATAAAATTAACATTTACTTATACTATTGATAGCAATCAATATGTTATAAATACTTTACTATTACTAGTTAGTTACTTATACTGTTATTGATGGTCACTAGCCCTTACCGGAATCTCTTACGAATCCGATCTGTTCAAACGAATGACCAATTTTCGGAGAAACTAAGTCTTATGCCGCAACTGTGACTGAAAGTGATAACTTTGTGCGGTGTTTTAATTGGCGGGCAGTGCGAAACTTCAAAGAGCAGATGGTCAAAATTTGCCTGGCTTCATGTAATTTACTGATGGGGTGTCTCTTCCGAACTGAAACAGATTCCTTTGGTTGCGGGAGATGTTGTTTTGGGAAAAATGTGGAAAAAATAACTTGCTGCTTCTGTGTCCTGATTACGTGCAGGCATTCACCCCCACCAATGAAAAGAGCTGTGGGGTCGGATATTATGTGATATTTCAGCGAATAAGGACTGAAGGGTGGGTGGTCTGATAAGGCATAAAATCAAAGGTGTTAGAGACATAAAACAAGGAAAGAATAAGCGGAGAGATAAAGGTAGAAGTCAGAGAGAAAAGAGGAGAGACAGAGTACGAGAAAAACACGAATTGCCCTGTAATGATTGCTAGAGGGGCACAAAAAGAGTAAAGATGGCCAGTCGTGGACTACTTCTGACTGTTACTTTATGTAAAACATAACGAGTACTCTTTTAAACAATAAGCTTCGGCCAGCAATTAGTACTACAGGTCTCTTCCATAAAGTTTCGTGTATCATAAAGAAGTAATCCGCAATAAATATAAGAAGTTTACGTATATCTTATAAAATATAATTCTTATTCTTATAAATAATAAAAATCTATTATGCAATAAGAACACAAAGTCTGTTGATATCTAATTTTGTTCCTGTTAAAATCGCTTAGATTAACCAATGTTGAATGCCTATTCAATAATTAATCTAAAGAGGCTTAAGCTTCATACACGCAGAATAATGCCTGATGTATTTCTAGGAGATGAATGCAATTAACAAGTAAACAAAAAACTTTACTACAATCATAATAAGAAATCTTTAAATAAGCTTCAATCAGCAATTAGCACATAATACCTATAGCACATTTTTTACAAAACTTAGTTTTGTGTAGGATAACGAAGCAATGAGTTATAAATGCCATCTCTTGTGAAATATAACGCTTACTCTTATAAATAATGAATAAGCGATAAGTACACTGAGTCTATAGATCTTCATCTAATTTGGTTCTTGTTAGAGTCTCTTAAGTTTACCATTGGTGAAATTGTCTATTCAATAATAAATCTAACAGGTTTAAGATTCCTCCACGTAAAATTTTTTCTAATATATTTTTCGCGCCGATGAATTCAAATAGCAAGTAAACCAAATTGCTGATTGTGCTAAAGCTATAATCAGCAATCAATAATATTCATAGCTTTCTGTTATAAAATTTAGTTTTGTGTTTAATAAAGACGCGATGAATAATAAATACCACAAATGTAATGCTTACTCTTGTAAATAATGAATAAGCGATAAGTTCACAAAGTCTAGGATCTTTATCTAATTCTGTTCTTGTTAGATTCGCTTAGGTTTGCCAATGGCAAAACTGTCTACCCATTAATAAATCTAAGGAGGTTTAAGTTTTCACCACTTAAAATTTTTCTAAATGATGAATTCACATGACAAATAAACCAATACACCACACTACTGAATTCA
Source organism: Caerostris extrusa (assembly GCA_021605095.1). NCBI lineage: Eukaryota > Metazoa > Arthropoda > Arachnida > Araneae > Araneidae > Caerostris > Caerostris extrusa. The sequence continues at coordinate 17,728 of BPLR01000338.1, read as the reverse complement.
TTTTAATCAGTTACAATTAGCACATAATACCCATAACTCTGTTTTACAAAAACTTAGTTTTGTGTTTAATAAAGAAGCAATGAGTAATAAACACCATAAAATATAATGCTTACTCTTATAAATAATGAATAAGCACTCAGTAATAAGTAAACAAAGTCTATAGATCTTCATCTAATTCCGTTCTTGTTAGAGTCGCTTAGGTTAGCCAATGACGAAATTGTTTATCTAAACATAAACAGAGGAGGCTCAAAAACCATCCAGGTAGAAGGATGTCTCACATATTTCCGTCGATGAATCCAAATAACAAATAAACCAAAGAGTATACTACTATCCTTAAATTATATTTTTTAAATAAGCTACAATAAGCAATTAGCATATAACAACTACAGATCTCTTTCATAAAGTCTTGTGTATCATAAATAATTTTGTGTATCATCAACAAATACAAAATTACATGTCTCTTGTAAAATGTAATTCTTCTTCTTCTTCAATGAGCAATCAATTCCATCTCTTGTAAAATATAATACTTATTCTTATAAATAATGAATAAGCGACTCAGTAATAAGTACAAAAAGTCTACAGATCTTCATCTAATTCCGTTCTTGTTAGAGTCGCTTAGATTAGCCAATGACGAAATTGTCTATCTAAACATAAACAGAGGAGGCTCAAAACCATCCAGGTAGAAAGATGTCCGATATATTTCCCGCCGATGAATCCGAATAACAAATAAACCGATCGATCGATACAGCAAGGGCCAAAGGAAACATCGTAAACCGATTTTTCGCTGAATGCACACTTTTCCCCCGACCTGGCGATGGACGCATCGAACAAAAATTGTTCATTTCGCACAATTAATGATTGCCAGAGGCTCTTCCTCTGCCCCCCTTTTACTTAAGAAAAATTTCTTTCAGTTCCCTGTTTGTAACTTTAACCGGGAAAACTTGTTTGCTTTTAAAAATGCTAAATTGTTGCAGTTTTTTTTCCTCTTTGAAATTTAGTCACAATTAATGAGGGCCTCGAGCGTTGTGGCATGGGTTGGAGTTGTTGAGAGGCTATCCCGATTGTAAAGTGCTGATTCAACACTCATTTTCTGTTCGAGTCTTCTATTAGTTGTCGAGTGTTCTGAAAGTTGTTTATTACTGAACGTATTACGATGCAATTTGTGTAATTAAAATTTTAAAGAATTACTGAATAGAGAATGATGAGGCTGCTTTATATATATGTATATATTATATACTTACGTCAATTTGTAAAATTTTGTTTTGTGGTAGATAATATATTTTGGTAGAAAATGTTATTAACTAACTGGTAAGGATGTTGTAACTAACTGGTAAGAAACTTAAGCTGTGTTGATTTTTATGTGGAATTAAATAATTTGATTTTGTTTAAATTGATTAATCATCATTTTTATCTATTTCTTTAAAGGTTTTTTTTTCGTTAAATTAATTATATAAACTACAGACCATAAAATTAGTACATCAAAAAGAAATTCCCGTAAAAGATACAAATAATTACAAAATAATAGAGAAACTATGATTTATTGAGGGAAAACTCAAAGAGATGTACGAAGTCAAGTTTCTGCTTGGACCCACCCCCACCCCAACTGTCGAGGATTGAGAAATAGCATTGTTCTAACAGTTAAGTAACTGTTTGTTTACAAGTTCAGTAACTGTTTAGCAAATCTTTCTTGGTGCGCACATTTTTATAGCAATTGTGTGTAATTCAAAAACAATATTTAAAAATTCAAGGATTTTATGGCACACACATCATAAAATATATCGAGATTCTATTGGAAACCTCTCAGCCTATGCAGGAAAAATAGAATCTAGTATCCAACACCATTGAAGATTTTGCTAATATTATATTCCCCCAACAAAATAACCAAATGGTTATATTTAAATTTTAAAAAAATCAATAAATAAAATAGTTTCAGGTCCTGTGACAGACATAAATTCTTCCGAAAAAGATTTATTATTTGCATTATGCTTCAAGAATCAGCTTTATACAAAAAAGAAAGTAGAAGGTAATTAATTCAGATTGTTAACCTGAAACAAATATACACGCGTTCAGGCAAATTAAATAACTCAACTTCATCCTATCTTCAATTCTGCCTCTTTTGTAGTCCGTCCCAAGTACCACCCAGCACCAGATAAGCCAATTTCTGGTAATTGCGCTCTCGTGTCTGCCCAATTTATGAAGCAATATTCCCAGACGAGCTATTTGCTTTCACTTTAAATTCCTCCCGCCTTGGGAGATATTAATAAAGTTTGTGTAATGAAAACACTGATTCGTCTTCGAGTCCAGAAGGAACACAATTTACGGTGCCTCTCGAAATATCCGTTATCTTCCACAACATGTCCGATCTTGAAAAGGGAAGCATAATTTTGCAATGTTATTGGATTGCCAGACTTTAGTGGATGGATTAACTGATGTCATTTGTTTCTATCTTGAATTTATTTTTTATGATATCAGTAGTCCTGTAAAGCTTGCCTCATTTTGACACAAGCATTACTAATTTTTGAAATTCAATGATTAATAAAAAATAAAACTTATATTTTGAAACTTTTTAGTGTATTTCAATTATGAATTATTCCTTTGTGTAAGTAATTTCGAAACAATAAATCATTTTATTTGACTGGGATACAAGGGAATAAATCCTATTTAAAAGATTGTTATTAGAAAAATAAATGCATTTTATCCAAAAATAAATAAGACTGGTTTATTTTGACTCCCAAACTTTCCAAAGAGATCTCAATTACTTGGCCAACATTTCTTGGAGACACAGAATTAGCTTTAACCCTCAATGAATTTCTTGGTATTTTATATAAAGAGAGTTTCTAGCATTTGGTTTTTAATACTAATTGGCTTTTGAAACTTTTTTATCAGTACATTTAAGTTTTATCTGGAAACAATAAAAAAATTTAGTAAGCAAGTGAAATCAATTTACGGTGCCTAATGCTGGTTCTTAATACCTGTTTTGCTTTTTTTCAGTTTTATTGACAAAGAAACACTTTGTTCAATCATCAAAACTTTAATGGATATGGATATTTTTAAACTTGGCAGTAAATTTATCATGAGACTTGAAAGTACAATGGTTTTATTACAAAAATGGAATAAAATAGTTAAATTATTGATTTAAAAAAACTTGAAACATATTTTAGAAGAAAGAATATGATAATATTCTATTAAAAAATTATTTTAAAATAATTCTAAGACTGCATTTATACTAGTTAACCATTTGACATTTCAAACTTATTAAATATGTAGAATTTTTAGCCAATAATAAATACACATGATTTTTTCAATCAGTAGTTGTAAAAATTTTTCTGAAAACAATGAGAAAACATCATTATAGGATGGGATAACAAAGACGCATTCTACAAAAACAATGTAACTAAAACTGGTTGCCCCTTAGCAGTATATTTTCAATTTTATTAATGGGTTTGAGTTCTGTCAGTTTAATTTTCTGCTTTGAAACTATGTCAAAGTTTATTTTTACAAACAATTACTAAGTAGATTTGACTATCATTTCGTCGTTTATCAGTTATATTGCAATGCCAGGAGTGCAACGTAGATGTAACTCCTCGTGGTGCACTCCGGGCCACGTCTGATACGGCAAAATGATCTACAAACACGGCCTTCAGATCTGGCTCTCAGTATGAGTTTCTTAGTGTTCTGCAGTGAAATGCAGGTAGTTTGTCCCATTATCATAGGTGGCATTGCTGCAAATTTTCTGTGGTCAAGATTGTCTCCAGAACACCATCAAAGAATTAAACTAATCCCAGACCCTCTCTGTCTCGTCTATTATAACCTCTAGCTTCCCGTTCTGCATTGTCTCATTTTTCTTTGTGGAAGCGAATTTTTGACTTAAGTGGATGGATTTCATAGTTTTTTATGATATCAGTAGTCTACTTGTTATTACTAAAATAACAAAAATATTACAATTAATACTTCAATTCAGAAAAGCAGACACAGCTACATTACTGTAGATCCGAATTTTTGAGTTTCTAATTATAATAATGGCTTATATATTAAAAATGTTTAGAATTATGAAATGACAATCACTACTGTGAAAGATGTAATCCAAACAATAAATCATTTTTGATATGGATAGCTTCATAATATAAGAATAAATGCCTGACGTTAAAAGACATGGTGATAAAATAAATACAAAATTTAAATTCGCAAAAACATCAAACAAGACTGGCCTATACACAATTTTAAGACACACTCATTTACATTCTAAAAATCCTATTACCAAACTTTCGAAAACAAATTACGAATACTTTTAATTACTTGAGCCAATTAATGTCATTTCTTCCCACTTTAATTAGTCAAATATGTATATTTAACCCTCGCAGAACTTTCTTGGATTTTCTACAACATCTACAATCGTTTAAATTTTTATTTCTTCTACTTGTGCTTTTTAATAAGTAATTGGCTTTTGCAAACCGTTAATCCACAAGATTTAAGTAGGGAAAATTCAATAAAAAAATATTGTTTACAACAACGTAAAATGAGACGATTTCAGACAGGCACTCAACATAATGCTGGAATTTTAATTACCTGTTTTACTTTTTTTTTTTTTTTTTTTTGCAGTGAAAATTATTAGCTTTCTTAAAAGAGAAGATTGAACTTCGAGGTTTTCTTTGTTCATGCTTTCTTCTTTTTATGTTGAAAATTTTAATGGAAGTATTAAAATGCATATTTTTAAACGAAATGACGAAATTTATCATGTCAGACTTGAAAGGTAGGGGTCTTTTGAATGGTTTTAATTCACAATATTTAGTAGATTAAAATAGTTAAATAATTATTCTGCTGTAGAAGATGAAAACTTAGAATGACATATTTTAGAATATATATATATATATATATTGAGAGACTGAAAGAGAGAGAGATATATATAGTATTAAAAATAATTTTTAAATCATTTATAATTCTAAGATCATTTATTCTAGTTATCTCATCATTTGATATACGACTTAAGTACTTATTACAATATATTTTTTATTAAAAATTTAAAATTAATAATAAATTTGAAATCTTTTCAATGTAGTCATTAGCTTGCACCTTAGATACAAAAAAGTTTGCATACAAAAAGGTTTTAGATGCAAAAGCTACTACTACTACTACACCTCACCTCACAACAATACTGTGTCTAGAACTGAGTTGCCCCTATACAGTTTAGGAATGATATGGGTGAGAAGTCTTATTTGGCTCTGTAATGCTCTACGGTCATATGAGACTGGGACCTACGGCTTAAACGGATTACTAACCTCTACAAACAATCATAGCACAGCCAGGTTTCGAAGCCGAAACCTTTGGTCCGGAGCGTTGCATAGCCACTCGGCCATCAGGCCCCACAATCTGTTATATTACAATCCCATGAGTGCAACGTAGATCTACCTCCTCGTGGTGCACTCCGAGCAACGGCTGATACGGCAAAATGATCTACAAACACATCCTTCAGTCTGGCACTCAGTGTGAGTTTCTTAGAGTTCTTCAGTAGAACGCAGGTGGTTTGTCCCAATATCACCGGTTTTCCGATTTTTATCCCAATATCACCGCTACGGTTTTTCTGTGGTCACGATTGTCTCCGCAAGCACCTTCACAGAATTAAACTTACTCATGACCCTCTCCTGTGAGATAACCAACAAGAAATGGATATGCCTCACCTTGCTTCCTGTTCTGCACTGCCTCTTGTTTCTTCATGGAAACGTTACTGGATTACCTGACTTAAGTGGATGGATTAACGGATCTCATTTGTTTCTATCTTGTTCTTTGTATTTATTTTTTATGATATCAGTTGCCCTGTAAACTTGCATTTGATATGTTAAAGAAAGATATTGCGATCTCATAATACTGCCCAATTCAGAAAAGGCACAGAAATCATTACTAGAAATTTTTGAGATTTTCTATAACGCTTAACAAAATTCCTGTTAAACGTAGCGGCCTCGGGGCCAACTGGCTAGCGCTCTGGCCTTTGGTATCATAGGGTTCAGATTCGAATCCTGGCGGTAGCATGGATGTTTGTTTGTGATTCGGAATCTACATTAAACTGTAGATCCTGGTATAATTAGCATAAAATGTTGCAAAAAAAATGACCGTAGAGTGATAAACCAAACCTATCACACGTAAACTTATGTATTAAAAATTTTTAGGGAATTATGAAATAGCAATCACTTCTGTGCAAATTTTAATCTGAAACAATAAATCATTGTTTGAAATGGATAACTTCATAATACAAAAATAATTACCTGACTTTAAAAGACATGGTGATCATTAAAATAAATATCATTTATATAAGCAAAAACATCAAACAAGGCTGACCTATACACAATTTTAAGACCCACTCATTTACATTCTAAAATCCTATTACCAAATTTTCCAAAACAAATTACGAATACTTTTAATTGCTTGAGCCAATTAATGTCATTTCTTCCCACTTTAATTAGTCAAATATGTATATTTAACCCTCGCAGAACTTTCTTGGACGTTCTACAACATCTACACTCGTTTAAATTTTTATTTCTTCTGCTTGTGCTTTTTAATAAGTAACTGGCTTTTGCAACTCGTTAATTGACAAGCTTTAAAATAGGAAAAATTCAATAAAAAATATTGCTTACAACAACGTAAAATGAGAACGATTTCAGACAGGCACTCAACATAATGCTGGAATTTTAATTACCTGTTTTGCTTTTTTTTACTTGCAGTGAAAATTATTAGCTTCTCGTAAAAGAGAAGATTCCACTTCGAGGTTTTTTTATTTCTGCTTTCTTCTTTTTATGTTGAAAACTTTAATGGAAGTATTAAAATGCATATTTTTAAACGAAATGGCGAAATTTATCATGTCAGATTTAAAAGGTTGGGTCTTTTGAATGGCACTTGCTTCGCTGGGGTTTTAATTCCGAATATTAAAATGGTTAAATAATTATTCTGCTGTTGAAGATGAAAACGACTTTGAATGACATATTGTAGAATATATATAAAGTGATATATAGTGTCGATTAAATAAAAATAATGTTTCAAACTTTTATAATTCTACGATCATTTATTCGAACCATCTCATTATTTGATATTCAATTTGAGTACTTATTTCAGGTATTATTAAATTTTTAAAAAATTATAATAACAATAAATAATAATAAATTTGAAATCGTTTCAATGTATTCGTTAACCTGCACCTTAGATGTAAAAGTTAAATTAATAGGTATAAATACATTTATAAAACAGAAATTACGACCGCACACAGCTATTGCAATAAGCTTAGTTTTATTTATCCAGCTTATTTTTTGGAAGACATTTTTAGAAACAATTAAATTTATATGTATTAATTAAAATTTTTTGTTTCAATTTTTCATTACATTATTTCTTCTAAGCAAATGAAAATCTAGAGCCCTTACATCAAAATTTTCCATCTCTAATTTGTTTAGCGATATTCTTGGTTTATTTTTGAATTTCATCATTGTGGTCTATACTGATCTAAATCTTTTAGTGGTATATTTTTTTAATCTCTTTAGTTATATATAGTTTTAGCTTAAGTTTATATTTAATTCAATCTTTATTTCTTAAATCACATTTTTCTTCTGTAAAGATACATGCATCAATAATCGATAAAAAAAAATTTAAAACCTTTGTATTACGTCCCAACTTGGAACTTGATTTTTATTTCACCTTTCCCATGTTAAAAATTCTCGTATATGATACATACTGATAAAAGTATATCGAACGAAGCTTGGATCAACACCAGCATAAAAAAATTAAAAGCAGCATCAAAACGAATGGCATTGTTAACAAAAAAAAATATTTTAGTGCTTGCACTCGAACAGACACTGCCAAGCTAATGAGCAAAAAAGAAAAAAATTCAAGTAGAAAAATTCAATGCGTTTGCAACGGTTAGATTTATTTTTAGCTTTTGAGAAAAGAATTTTACTACTATAACAACGTATCCATTTTCAGTGTCGTATTCACTGATAACCCATGAATATGATGTTACAATGATATTTTGAATGTTTCATACTAAGGCATTTTTAAAAAGCTAAAGATTTATATACATATATATTTCTTTTTATTTTAGAAAGAAACACATACCGTTAGGGAAAAGAATTCCCTAAAGTTTTAGTATTGAATGTTTACATATTTGATAGAAATAAAGTGCACAATGAGGATTGTTTGATTTCTAAAGAGAAAAAAAAAACATTTAACATTGTTGTTTATTTTAGATTATTTTGATATCCAAAAGGTACACTTCGTTTTGTTTGTTTTTAATTTCTTTATCAAAACAGTGATCTTAATAAATATTTATCGATTTTAAAGATATAAAATGATAAAATAAAATGATCAAAGGTATACAATAATATAAAATATATTATACTATGCATTGTTAAAAATAACGTAAAATGCATAATATACATAAAAGGTAGTTTAACGTCTTGGACTGTACTAGACCTATAGCGGCTTCAAGAAGATGGTTCACTTCACTTCAGAGAAATAGAAGAAAAAACAACACTTCTTATCGTTGTCGCAGAACTCTCTCTCTGTCTCTTCTTCACTAAGAATCACCTTTTAAGAAAATCCATCAAGAAGGGGTAGGGATCAGCTTCCTTAACTTCTCATTGGTGGATTAGATTCTTCCTTCACTCCCTTCCTCAGCCCATGGTCTATAACCATCACGCAGCGACAACTCATGGATAGTTCTTATCCCATCTGTAATTATGAAATCCTGTGAAAATAGCACAGACAAATGCTAATTTCCTGTTGTATCATTATCCATGATACTAATTATCTGCTGTCAGATTTGAGTGACAGGCTTCTCTCATTAGAACAAAACTCTAATTGCATATAGTATAAATATCCAAGATACTGCTTATCTGCTGTCATATTTGAGCTGATAGGTTGTTATTATGCACTTATTACAGAATACACATTCCTTTTCCGTGGAAACAGAAATGCTACATCTCTTCTCGTGTAAAAAATGCTACATTAGCATGTATAATGTGCATAAAAATGCATCAAAATACCTTATTTTATGTTATTAAAAGAACTGGTGTTTGATGAAAGTCAAAATTGATGAGTTTTTCTCTTACTGATAAGTTTGGAATATTTTTAAATAATTCAATGCAAATATAAAGGTACTTTTTAATACTAAGTACAAAAATTTCTTTCTAATGTAATAAAAATTTTTTTTATTATAATATAAGTTTGAATATGCCTTAAATCCAATTTCAGTTCATATGGTAATTTATCACTTATTATTATTCAAATGATTATTTCAATTTTGGGATAATTTATGTTTAATATATAAATATCGTATTTTATAAAACAATGTAGTCCAGAAATTTAGTAGCTGTCGTCCTGCAGTTAGCACTGGAATTCGAAACAAGGGGTCCCTGTTTGGAACAAGAGAAGATGGAAAGAAAAAAGGGCTAACTCTAAAATTGTCGTCCCTGAAGGTTTTAATTCATTACGAATCCAAAATATAAATTCGTAATGCTAGGTATTCAATAGCACATGTGCAATGTTGAATCTATTACAAATTTTCCTGCCGTTTGGCAAATTTCCACAGGTCAAATAGTTCGTCATTAGAAATCTAAAACCATTTATGAATTTCAGTTTATCCTGGGCAAATACTACTGTCCAAAAAGTAAGACCAATTTTCAATTTAAATTTTTCAGGTTAGTTGGTTGGCACTGTCCTTGACATCTGTGTGAAATTTCACGTCAAAATATTTATTAGTGTTTGAGTTACGCTTGGCTTTGAGAGACGCTATAACTGATTCCGGCGATTTTTGAAATGTCTGAATGAATTGTGCAAAGTACTTTCATTAAATTTGTTTGCTTAAAGATAGAATGTTGTGGAAGCATTCGGTGAGCATTCCTATATTAGAAAGAAATGTTTACAAGTGGTATAAACAGTTCAAAGAAGGCAGAGAAAGTGCAGAAGACGAAGAGCGCTCTGGGCGACCATCCACCTCAACCGACGAAGCTCACGTCCACAAAAAATTAAAGATTTGGGGCTTACAAACCGTCGATTTACAATTAGAGATTTTGTTGAGGATGTTGGAATTTCAAAGGGATCTGGTTAATTCCAATTTGGGCCTCAAACGCGTCAAATCTCAATTGGTACCGGAAACACTGAATGTGCCAGCTCACACTGCATTGATTCTCGGTGTCTCTTTCGTCAAGAATGAAACCCATATCTTTCCACAACCACCGTATTTACATGTGCGACTTCTGGCTGTTCCGTAAACTCAAAAGACTACTCCGGGAACACCGTTTTGAGTAGACTGAAGAGATTCAACGAATAACCACACGCTATGAAGGCCATCACTGTCAATGACTTTTCAGCATGCACTGAGGATTAGGAAAAAGTTAGCGTCCGTGCATTGTGTCCGAAGGGGATTACTTTGAAGGCGATGAAATTAAATTGAAAGAATACTAAAGAGTTTTTGAAAAAAAAATAATTGATCTTACTTTTTGGGCACACGAAGTATGGGCAAGGTAAGAAGGTTTAAGATTCTTCCACGAGATATTTTGTCTGATATATTTCCCGCCGATGTATGCAAATAGCAAAAAACTGCTACCTTACTATGAAATCTTTTAAATAAGCTGCAATCAGCAATCCGCACATAATATTATAGCTCTCTTTTATAAAATTTAGTTTTGTCTCTGATAAAAAAAAAAATGAGTAGCAAATGCCATAACTCTATTTATCTGATGTAAAATATAATGCTTACTCTTGTAAATAATGAATAAGCGATAAGTGCACAAAGTCTATAGATCTTCATCTAATTCCGTTCTTGTTAGAGTCGCTTAGGTTAGCCAATGACGAAATTGTCTATCTAAACATAAACAGAGGAGGCTCAAGAACCATCCAGGTAGAAAGATGTCCGATATATTTCCCACCGAGGAATCCGAATAACAAATAAACCGATCGATCGATACGGCAAGGGCCAAAGGAAACATCGTAAACCGATTTTTCGCTGAATACACACTTTTCCCCAACCTGGCAATGGAAGCCTCGAACAAAAATTGTTCATTTCGCACAATTAATGATTGCCCGAGGCTCTTCCTCTGCCCCCTTTTGCTTAAGAAAAATTTCTTTAAGTTCCCTGCTTGTAACTATAACAGGGAAAACTTGTTTGCTTTTAAAAATGCTAAATTGTTGCAATTTTTTCCTCTTTGAAATCTAGTCACAATTAATGAGGGCCCCGAGCGTTGTGGCAGGTGTTGGAGTTGTTGAGAGGCTATCCCGATTGTAAAGTGCTGATTCAACACTCATTTTCTGTTCGAGTCTTCTATTAGTTGTCGAGTGTTCTGAAAGTTGTTTATTACTGAACGTATTACGATGCAATTTGTGTAATTAAAATTTTAAAGAATTACTGAATAGAAAATGATGAAGCTGCTTTATATATATTAAACACTGTTCATGGCACGTCAATTTGTAAAATTTTATTTTGTGATTGGTCATATAATTTGGTAAAAATGTTTTAAATTAAATGGAAAGATTGTTGTTTAAGTAAACATATTAATAGATAATTTAGAAAAAAACATAAAACTCCAGTTGCGTTGATAGTTATATTGAATTAAGTAATTTTATTTTATTTAAATTGATTATTCATCCTTTTTGTATTAATTTCTTTAAAAGTTTTATCTCGTAAATAAATGTTAACCTAAAATATAACTTAACGTATTCAATAAATGTTATAAACTAAAGGCCATAAAAGTGCATCAAAAAAATTGTCGTAACCGATTGAAATTCTCCATATATGTTTGTAACGTTGGTACAAATGATTAAAAAATAAAAACAAAAGATGGATTATTGAGAGAAAACTTTAACAAGTGTACAAGTTCTAGTTTCTGTTTGTATCCACAGCTTAAATGTTCGATACAACACTGTCGAGAATTGAGACGCAGATTTCTTATGGTGATCTGTTATATCTCAATTCTTGGTGTCAATTGCTAAAATCATGGCACCAAATTCCTATTGATTCTTACAAATTTGAGATCAATGATAAGTCTCGGAATAGAGCTTACAAGAAGTGTGAGAAATGTGTTAAAATTAAAAAAAACCGTGACACTTTTGCTGTCTGTGGTCCAGCTCCATTTTCCTATTAATGTCTCTTGCCATGAGGTTTAAGATATATGTCTATACAATGTCAAGAAAGTGCATATGAACTGCCAGTTTCATCACTGCTATGAGAGATAAAGCATCGTATTCAAAGTCAACCCAAATAATCACACAAGATATGAGTGGGGCGTTACACCAACATGAACCAAATCTCCTCCTCCAAACATGTTCATTTACATGTGCCTTCAAACCCCGAAACTGAAATATCTTCACTGAATACTGTATGTTTCTATTCCACCTCTGGGCATTTCTGCCGAGATTCTGTCCAATAAAAATGGCACAGCATTCTAAACGGAGGCAACAACGGATGTCCATCAATGCAGCATAAGTAATAAGTGACATGATATCAAGTGATTGTAAACGAGGCGCCTCAGAACAGTTTGGACAAATACATTGCAGATACAGACAGATCCATTCGTCTGTGTAGGGGCTTGTCGGACCAGGAGGTGGTCATGCCTATTAATGAGCCTCCAAGGTCATTAAATGCCTTGTGTATGAACTCCTCTCTTCCATATCCCAATACTTACAGGTTTTCCTACCCTCCATTCAAACTCTGATAGCTGCTGATATTTTCATCGACACTGACTTAATGACATCTCTGATAATAAAGCGTCGTTCTGCAGCAAATATATTGCATATAGAATACATCAGAGAGACTATTCATAGATAAAAATGAACTTACATCAATGACATATATATATTGGCCCTATGTAACATGCAATCTTCTTCTTCACTGGCGCAACAGCCCCATGGTTGGCAAAGGCCATCTGTCAACTGGCAGATTTCGAGATAGCAGATGTTATCTTTTTAAGAGGTAGGATTGTTAAGCCTTACGACTAACGCTCTCAGATTAGACCAGGACCTACAATTTAATGTGGATTCATAACTACTATAAATGTCCATGGAATCTCCGTGACTCTAAACTTTCGGCACTGAACAACACAAACTGAACGCTAATAACTCGGCCACGCAGCAAACCCCAAAACTCGGCCCCAAACACGCAACCTCCTGAAATTTTAATCATTGACTCATTGCCATTGTTCTCACAGTTCAGTAACTGTCTAGCAAAATATATTTTGCAATTTTTTATAGAAATTGCGTGTAATTCAAAAACAATATTTAAAAATTCAAGGATTTTATTATCCATACATCAAAAGATCTCCCTACAAACAATTGAAAAAGCTCATAGCCTCTGCAGGAAATGGAGGATAGTATCCAACATTATTGAATATTTATTATCGTTAATATTATATCCACCTCAACAAAATATTCAAGTGGTTTATATTAAAATTTTTAAAAATCAATAAATAATAAAGTTTCAGGTCATATGATAGACACAGATTCTTCTGAAAAAGATTTATTATTTGCATCATGCTACAAGAATCCAGCTTTATTTTAAAAATGGGAATAGGAGGCAATTAATTCAGATTGTTAACCTGAAACAAATATACACGCGTTCAGGAAATTAAATAACTCAACTTCATCCTATCTTCAATTCTGCCTCTTTTTGTAGTCCGTCCCAAGTACCACCACCAGATAAGCCAATTTCTGGTAATTGCCCTCTTGCCTGCCCAATTTATGAAACAATATTCCCAGACGAGCTATTTGCTTTCACTTTAAATTCAATAACTCCCGCCTTGGGAGATATTAATAAAAGTTTGTGTAATGAAAACACTGATTCGACTTCGAGTCAGAAGGAACACAATTTACGGTGCCGCTCGGAAATATCCGTTATCTTCCACAACATGTGTTCCGATCTTCAAAAGGAAGCATAATTTTGCAATGCTTCGACCGCAAACTTTGCCACGTAACTGCGAATCAATAGCTGGAGAGAACAATTGCTTTTTAATTTTGAGACAAAAAAATTCGAGGATGTTTATTGCGTATTTGGGTTGTTTTATTAAATTGTTTAAGTAACTTCGTTAAACAGGCATCATTGGCAGGTAACTATCATTGGAGACATCATTGGCAGGTGACAGCAGCATATTGAACCATACGTCATTGAATGGTATTACAAAATAAAGCATATAAAGTTTCTTAGGATTTTATTTCAATTTTATTAATTAATATCATGGCTTATTTCTTCAGTATGTGTTAATTTCCTTCCGAAATTGAATGAGTCGTCAAAGGAAGAGTCATTAGCGAAGAGAAACAATTGCTTTTAAATTTTCAGTTAAAACTTTGAGCATGTTTATTGCATATTTGGGTTGATTTTATGAAATGGTTTAAATAATTTCGTTAATCGAAAGAGACGTCATTGGCAAATTGACTGATATCGATATCATTTGCAGATGACAGTAAGATATTGAACTATACGTCATTGAATGGTATTACAAAAAAAAATATATAAAATTTCTTAGCCTTTTGTTTCAATCTTATTCATTCGTATCATGTATTGTTTCATCAATATGTGTAAGTTTTTTCTGAAGCTGAGTCGTCATTGGAAATGTTCATAGCAAGTGACTGGGATAACAAGAGACATATTAAAGTATCGTCCATTGATTGTTATTTAAAATTAACTAAAACAGATTCTTGACAATTTACTTCAATTTTTTATTAATACGATGATTGATTTATTTACAATGTCTAAATTATTTCCTTAATCAAAAGAGACGTGATTGGCAGGTGACTGTCTTTTGAGACCTCATTGGCAAATGAGTAGATATTGAACTGTACCTCATTGCATGGTATTGCAAAAATAAAATATGTAGAATTTCTTAGCATTTTGTTTCAATTTATTAACTACTATCACTTGATTTATTTCATCAGTATGTGTAAAATCTTTCTGAAACGGAATGAGGAAACGTCATTAGCAAAAGTGACTGGGATAACAAGGGACATATTTAATTATTAGCAGTTTATTTCCATTTTATTAATTAGTATCATGGCTTTGGTTCTTTGCATTTTATTTCAATATGTTGACTGATTTTTTACTATGTCAACTATTACAACGTCATTGGCAGTTGACTATCATTTCGTCGTTTAAAAAGGAAAGAAAACGTTTTTATTTTTTCAATCAGTTATATTTTAGCCCCAGAAATGCAACATAGATCTCGTGGTGCACTCCGGACAACGTCTGATACGTTAGAATTATCTACAAACACGGGCTTCAGTTTGGGTCGCAGTGTGAGTTTCTAAATGTTCTTCAGTGGAACGCAAAAATTTATAAACAAATCTGTTCCATCTCCAATGAATATGGAGCATGCCGTCAACAAAAATTGAAAATTAATCTTCTTGCACTCTTACAAGCCATCATTTTAGAGCCATAGAACACGATCATCTACAATGATCATGTACGAAGCAAATATCTCTGTGATTCAAATGACTTATTTAGATAGGTGTACAAGTAGCAGAAGGATATATCTAGTCAACTTGAATCACATAGAAGTGATTCACTCATTTTCAAATGAAATTGCTGTGCAACATACCATGAACAAGAATTGGAAACTAATCTTCTTGCACTCTTGATAGGCCTTATTTAAAGCCACTATAATGTACAACACCATCATCTACAATGATCACGCACGAAGCAAATATCTCTTGGGATTCAAATGGCATATTTACATATGTGTACAAGTAACTGAAGGATACATCTATCCAACTTGGAATCACAAAGAATCTATCAACAAGAACATGCTATCGATAAAAATTGAAAACGTATCTACTTGCACTGTTTCTAGGATTTATTTAGAGTTACCATAATGCAGAGCACCATTATCTATAATGACCCTGTACGAAGCAAATATCTCTGTAATTTAAAGGGCCTATTTACATATGTGTACAAAAAGCGGAAGGATATACCTAGACGACTTAAATGACATAGAAATGCTTCCCTCATCTTTCAATGAAGTTACTGTGGGGCATGCCATAAAAAAAATTGAACACTAATTATCTTGCAGTAAAATACCTTACTTATTACTTAAAAGACTTATCCTCTAAAATTTTTTTTAAAACTATTTCTTTCATATTAATTGTCATCCGTGTAGAGCACAATCATTTATGATATCATGTAGAGAAGTCATAATATAAAACCCCGTTATCCACCATGGCCGTCTCAAAGCAAATATTTCTATACCATGCAAATGGCTCTATTTAAAAAGTGCACAAGTAGGGGTAGTGTACACTTAATGACATGGAATCTCATTGATTTGTTTCACTTATTTTTCAATGAAATTACAATGAAGTATGTCATCAATAAGAACTGAAAAACTGTACCTATCCTTAAAATTTTAAAACTAATACTTTCATACTAATTGTCATCTTTGTAGAGCACCATCATTTATGACATCATGTGCAACCGCCATGATATAAAACACAATCATATGCCATGACTATATACGAAGAAAATATTTCTATGTCATGCAATGGCCCGCTTACATATGTGTACAAGTAGCGGAAAATACACCGAAACGACTTGGAATCACATATCAATACGTCACTCCTTTTCCAATGAAATTATCATGGAACTTGCCATCAACAAGAATTTAAAGTTAATATTCTTGCATACTTTGTAGGACATATTCATGTATGGTGTCATATAGAGCCTTATGATATATAGTATCATCATTAACCAAGATCGCATACGAAGCAAATATATGTGATGCAAATGGCCTATTTTAAAAACGTACAAGTAAATGTAGAATACATCTAGAGACATAAATCATATAACAACGCTTTACTTATTTTTCAATGAAATTACTGTAGAACGCTATTGACGCAATTTGCCTCAAGACCATGTTAACAAACAACAAAGGGATGTAGGGTACATTTAGGTGACTCGAAATAACTTAGCAGTACAGAGTAGGAATGATTTCAAGATGTGGTAGAGGGCATTGCACAGATTCGGGAATTTTAAACATTCTTACAGGCACTCTTCATTTTACACAATGACGCAGCTGTAGTAGGATGGATGACTATGATCTTTAAGTTAGCCGATATACATCTATATACGGGTCTTAGGAGTGGAATGAAAGAGGTGCTTGTTCCAACACAAAGTATGCATTCATATATTTTGCATAACCTATCCCATTTCAGCAACAGTGAAACCACTTAGTCCATGTCACATCTGGAAAACATGCATCGTGTGGGGTAGATTGACTTGGATCTATCATGGACTTACCATGTTTAGATCTTTGGATCTACCCTGTCTAGATTACTTCTTCTAAGGATATATCAAGATGATTGAGAGCCCGTTGACAGAGTAGAGGATGTTCGATAGCCACTGCACGCACTGTAGTGTCTGTATTAGAGTCCAAGACATTCCCAAAATTGACACATTTGTAATAGAATAACTGATTATACGTAAAAGTGAACAACAGAATCTTGGGATTGCACAGTGCAATGGAACAGCACAGAGATTTTACGTAGAATGATGAGGTGTACCATCATCAGCGTAGTCGTCTGTACTAAAGGTTATGTGGAGAGAGACTTGTTGACCATGAATGAGCAATATAGATTGGACAGGAAGAAAACTGTGCTAGGTATGGTACATACCAATCCAAGTTTTAGTATGCGAATTATAGTACCCCATCCAGGACTTCCACTAATTTTTATGGAAGATTCTGCGTGGAGATCGTATGTATGTGTAGTTCAAATTTGT
>BPLR01000337.1:0-24826 GCA_021605095.1 Caerostris extrusa | reverse complement strand
AAGTTCCCACCGTAATATAAATGCTGAGCAGGGAAACCAAAACAACCTCCGTGTCTCGAATGCTTATTCTAAAATGGCGGCGAAGGCATCAGGTAACAAAAAAAAAAAAAAAAAGCGTGTCTTTTTTATCAATTCTCTTCCTGGCTCTCGCTCTCTCGATTTCTTCGTCGAAGGACGCAGTTGGTAAATAGAAGACGATATTGCAATGTCACGTGGGAAGGACTTCCTGCGTTAGTTTTTACTGCAAATCATAAATCACGGCAATGGACTTTCAATATTCTTTTGATTCGAGTTGAGCATTTTGAAAATGTCAGAGGTTTTTTTCTTGTATGTTAAATCAGTGGACGGGTAAAACATTTTGGGCAAAAAGAGAGCTTAATCAAGTTTTAGTGAGGGAATCTTCACATTTGTTATTTGAGTTTCTTGCTTGTTTGATATATTGAAACATAGACAAGATGACGCAGTATAGTTTTAAATTAAACCTAACAATAGCCAACAATTTATTTGAAAAATACTAGGAATATTTTTTTAATTTATTGCAATTTTTTTCAATTTTTTTAACTAATTTATATAGGAAGCAACTAAAAAGGAAATTAAATAAAAGTAGAATTTAATTTATTATTATTTTATCACACGTCTTTTAAATATATCAACGATATTTAAAGGGCAACAAATGTATCAAAAAGTCAACCAGTTGGCTTTACAAAAGTTCTACCATTCAGTTTTATAATCTTTTACAAGGTTTAAGATATACTAAACTGTAACTTACATTATTATGTTAACTTTTAGTACCATTATATTAGATTTTTACTGTAAATCATAAATCACGTCAATTGACTTTGAATATTCTTTTGATTCGAGTTGAGCATTTTGAAATAGCAGAGTTTTTTTTTTTTTGTATTTAAAATCAGTGGACGGGTAAGACATTTTTGGGGAAAAAAGAGAACTTAAGTTTCAGTGAAGGAATCTTTACATTTGTTATTTGAGTTTCTTTTTTTTCTCATGTATTTGAAAAATGGGGTTAATTTAAAACTATACTGTTTCATCTTGGCTAGCAATTTATTAGTGGAATACTCAGAATATTTTTAAAGGATTATTGTACTTTTTTTAGAAGTTATTATCTAATTTTAAAAGAAAGCACCTAAAAGAAACTCTCAGCGTGGCTCTTTAATGCAGTGTTAATGCACAAAATGATAAGTCCAAATCGGATTTGTAAGCTCCCACCCGTAATATAAATGCTGAGCAGGGAAACCAAAACAACTCCGTGCCTCGAATGCTTATTCTAAAATGGCGGCGAAGGCATCAGGTAACAAAAAAAAAAATAAAAGAGCGTGTCTTTTTTTTATCAATTCTCTTCCTGGCTCTCGCTCTCTCGATTTCTTCGTCGAAGGACGCAGTTGGTAAATAGAAGACGATATTGCAATGTCACGTGTGGAAGGACTTCCTGCGTTAGTTTTTACTGCAAATCATAAATCACGGCAATGGACTTTCAATATTCTTTTGATTCGAGTTGAGCATTTTGAAATGTCAGAGGTTTTTTTTCTTGTATGTTAAATCAGTGGACGGGTAAAACATTTTGGGCAAAAAAAAAAAAGAGAGCTTAATCAAGTTTTAGTGAGGGAATCTTCACATTTGTTATTTGAGTTTCTTGCTTGTTTGATATATTGAAACATAGACAAGATGACGCAGTATAGTTTTAAATTAAACCTAACAATAGCCAACAATTTATTTGAAAAATACTAGGAATATTTTTTTTTAAATTTATTGCAATTTTTTTTTTTTTTTTTAACTAATTTATATAGGAAGCAACTAAAAGGAAATTAAATAAAGTAGAATTTAATTTATTATTATTTTTTTATCACACGTCTTTTTAAATATATCAACGATATTTAAAAGGCAACAAATGTATCAAAAAGTCAACCAGTTGGCTTACAAAAAGTTCTACCATTCAGTTTTATAATCTTTTACAAGGTTTAAGATATACTAAACTGTAACTTACATTATTATGTTAACTTTAGTACCATTATATTAGATTTTACTGTAAATCATAAATCACGTCAATTGACTTTGAATATTCTTTTGATTCGAGTTGAGCATTTTGAAATAGCAGAGTTTTTTTTTTTTTTTGTATTTAAAATCAGTGGACGGGTAAGACATTTTTGGGGAAAAAAAGAGAACTTAAGTTTCAGTGAAGGAATCTTTACATTTGTTATTTGAGTTTCTTTTTTTTTCTCATGTATATGAAAAATGGGGTTAATTTAAAACTATACTGTTTCATCTTGGCTAGCAATTTATTAGTGGAATACTCAGAATATTTTAAAGGATTATTGTACTTTTTTTAAGAAGTTATTATCTAATTTTAAAAGAAAGCACCTAAAAGAAACTCTCTGCGTGGCCTCTTTAATGCAGTGTTAATGCACAAAATGATAAGTCCAAATCGGATTTGTAAGCTCCCACCCGTAATATAAATGCTGAGCAGGGAAACCAAAACAACCTCCGTGCCTCGAATGCTTATTCTAAAATGGCGGCGAAGGCATCAGGTAACAAAAAAAAAATAAAAGAGCGTGTCTTTTTTTTATCAATTCTCTTCCTGCCTCTCTCTCTCGATCTCTCGTCGAAGGACGCAGTTGGTAAATAGAAGACGATATTGCAATGTCACGTGTGAAAGGACTTCCTGCGTTAGTTTTTACTGCAAATCATAAATCACGGCAATGGACTTTCAATATTCTTTGATTCGAGTTGAGCATTTTGAAATGGCAGAGGTTCTTTTTTTTTTTTCCCCTTGTATTTTTAAATCAGTGGACGGGTAAAATATTTTTGGGAAAAAAAGAGAACTTAATCAAGTTGCAGTGAAGGAATCTTTACGTTTGTTACTTGAGTTTTCTTTGTTGTTTGAAATATAAGTCTAATATAAAAATGTATCATTTCCTCTTGACCAAACGACAATCAATGATTTTGCAGTCGAATACTCGGAATATTTTTAAAGTTTATTGCAATTTTTAAAATGTTTTATCTTATTTTTAAAGAAAGCATTTAAAAGTGAGTGTGTATACCAAGTTATTTCTTTTCCCACTTGGAGAAAGTAACTTTTAGATTTACACAAGAACTCGAGTGATAACATGGAAAGAAGAAGGTTAATATGGAGCAGTCGTCCTTGAATGGAGCACAAGTTAGAAGTCTAGGCATGCTCTCCGCGACGTTGACTTTTCAATCTGATCTTGTCAGCCCTCTACAACCAAGCTCAACAACTCCCTCTTTGCCCTCCGATCAACAGTCATATTAGACAACGACCTACAGCTAAATGAATTCTAAATTACCAATCCATGGGACAGTCGGAGTTCGAACCCGATCCGGATACCGAGTATGCTGGCCCAGCCGCTCGGCATGCGGGTGATATTTATATATATATTTTTTTGCATTGAATAACAATGTTTGATAATTCTGTGAGGACGGGCGTTGTCATTCAATAAACCGAAATAAATAACCCAGTTTATTTTGACGTTTATATACAAACGTACATATTTCCAGAATTTGACTTCCCGATTTTCAAACTCTCAATGTTATCTGAATATTACTTTAACCAAATTCAATATATATTCCTCCCCAATATATATATATATATATATATATAGCCATCCTTTTACTTTGTTACCAATTCACTGTCAGCCATTATGTGATTTCATAGCATGTTCGTCCACTCTGCGTGGCCATACGAAATGCAGCGTTAATGCACAAAACGATAAGTCCAAATCTGGATTTGTAGCTCCTACACGTATTATAAATGACGAGCAGGAAAACCAAAACAACTTCCGTGCCTGGAATGCTTATTGCAAAATGGCGGCGAAGGCATCAGGTAACGAAAAAATAAAAAAGAGCGTGACTTTTTTATCAATTCTCTTCCTGGCTCTCTCTCACTCATCTTCTTCGTCGAAGGAAGGGGTTGGTAAATAGAAGATCATTTTGCAATGCCACGCGTGAAAGGACTTCCTGCGTTAGTTTTTACTGCAAATCATAAATCACGGAAATGGACTTTCAATATTCTTTTGATTCGAGTTGAGCATTTTGAAATGACAGAGGTTTTGTATTTTTTATTTTGTATTTTAAATCAGTGGACGGGTAAAACATTTTTGGGGGAAAAGAGAACTTAATCAAGTTTCACTGAGGGAATCTTTACATTTTTTTTTTGATATATTGAAATATAGGTTTAATTTAAAACTATAGTGTTTCATCTTGACTTATAATAATCAACAATTTACTTGTGAAAAACTCAGAATATTTTTTCGAAGTTTATTATATTTGTTTAAAAAACGTTTTAATCTAATTTTTAAAGAAAGCAACTAAATGCAAGTGTGGTGGTTTGTTGTGGTTGTTATTTCTTATCCACACTTGGTAGATAACAACATCTAGATTAAGTTCAACAGCACATATGATCGCACAGAAAGTGGGAGCGGGGGCAGTTTCTGTTGTGATGGAGCACCCATAGGTTGAACACTGGGTTGGCACCGTGATGCTGACTTTTTACGGACTACTGTTATCAGTCCTACTGTCAACGCTTTACAGTCATATTAGACAGGGACCAACAGCTTTAGTGGGTTCGGAACCACTAAAAACGTTCATGGCAACGCCGGGTTTCGAATCCTGTTACCTGTGGAACCATGTGCCAGAGCGCCAGCCACTCGGCCATCAGGCCCCATATTTGGAAGTTTCAATATAACCATATTTGCAACTCTTGTACTTCATTTGCATTCAAACTTTAATGTTATCTAACTATTACTTTAACCAAATTTAAAACAAAAATTTAATTTTTAGTGGTTTTTGACCAATTCACTATGTGTGTCTGCCATTATGTGTTTTCATAACATATTCATTCACTTCTTTTGAGTTAAAACTTTAATGTTATCTGAATATTACTTTAACCAAATTTAATATATATATATATATATATGCTTTTAAGTGGTTTATTACCAATTCACTATGTGTACAGCCATTATGTGATTTCACAGCATGTTCGTCCACTCTGCGTGGTCTCTTTAACGCAGTGTTAATGCACAAAACGATAAGTCCAAATCTGATTTGTGAGCACGTAATATAAATGATGAGCAGAAAAAACTAAAACAACTTCCGTGCCTCGAATGCTTATTCTAAAATGGCGGTGAAGGCATCAGGTAACGAAAAGAAGATAAAAGAGCGTGACAATTTTATCAATTCTCTTCCTGGCTCTCTCTCTCGATTTCTTCTTCGAATGACGAAGGTTGGTAAATAGAAGATCATTTGCAATGTCACGTGTGAAAGGACTTCCTGCGTTAGTTTTTACTGCAAATCATAAATCACAGCAATGGACATTCAATATTCTTTTGATTCGAGTCGAGCATTTTGAAATGGCAGAGGTTTTTTTTTTTTTTTTTTCGTATTTTAAATCAGTGGACGGGTAAAACATTTTTGGGAAAAAAAGAGAACTTAATCAAGTTTCACTGAGGGTATCTTTTACATTTGTTACTTGAGTTTTTTGTTGTGTGATGTATTGAAATACAGGTTTAATTTTAATTTAAAACTATACTATTTCATCTTGACTAACAATAACCAACTATTTATTAGTGGAATACTCAGAATTTTTTAAAGTTCATTGTGATTTTTTTAAAAAGTTTTATCAAATTTTTAAAGAAAGCAACTAAAAGAAAGTGTGTAGCCATGTTGTCGTCGTTGTTATTTTTTTGTATCCAACTTGGTAGACAGCAACATCTAGATAAAATACAAGAACCCATATGATCCCATGGAAATATAGAGGGTTATCATCTTCTGTTGTGACCCGTAGGACAGAAGTCTGAGACTTGTCCCCGTGACGCCGAGTTTTTGCGTGGTAGGGTTGTCATCTCTATGGCGAACGTTCTACAGTCATGTTAGACAGAGATCAACCGTTTTAATTATGTTCGGAACGGAAACAAATATCTATGACACTGTTGGGACTGTAACACGACACCTATGGCACAGAGTGCTAGTCACTCGTCCATTCAGGCACCCTAGTAATCCTGCTTCCTTTTACGCACTATCGAGAGCATCTCCTGGGGCTTTCAGAAGAAATGGTCAGTTGGCCTACAGACTCTTACCTGAAGAGGAAGTATACTTCGCGCATAACTGAGTATCAGGTTTTCGGCTTAGAAGAAGAATCCTTCCTCGAATCTATAATTATATATGTTACATTTTTATGTGTGTGGAGTTAAAGCGTGTGTAAATATATCTGTGAGTTTTCCAACTTGTGCCTCAGGTATTACATCCCGACCACACCCAGTTAGAATCGGATTGCCCAACTTGCACATTGCACGTGAAATAAAGTATAATATATTTTTTTTATTCTTTTATCATACGATTTGTTTTTTTTTATTAAATATATCAATAGCATCTGAGGCACAACGAATTTGTAACTTATATTATTAAGTTTGCTATACTAATATCAATATATTGGCATTACTAAAACTTTACAGGAATTGATGATGTAAAAATTTAATTAAGCGTAATTACAGAACTTATTCATGTTTAAAAACACTACTTTAACAATTTCTGTAGTCAAATTGAAATACACTTAAGTAGCTTTCTATTTTTAGAGCAAAAAAAAAAAAAAAAAAAAAACTATTTCTTATTATTTACTGGAGAATTCAATTGTGTTCTTTTTAGTTAAAAAAAAATTTAAATTCATTGCAACTGGAGCAAAGAATTAAAAAGTACTTATCTAAACTGTGCAGTAATTGTATAAAATTGATTAAATGAACTATAGTTGCAAAATAAAAGAATTTTTTTTTTTTTTGTTACTGAATAATCTTTTAGAATATTTTAAAATAATTCGAATGATATTTGCGAGAACAATTTCGAAGTTACATCAATGACATATTTATTATTTGTAATATAATTAATTATTTGAACTCATTTTAGAAAAAAATTCCATTTTGTTATTAAAAAAAAAATACCATAATTAACTCATTATAATACAGTTAATTTTCCCAAAATAACCTTTTGAGTTATTAAAATAAATTATTTAACTTTTATATCACTTAAAATGAAAATTTTGATACTAGAATCCTTTTCAATATTAAATATAACTTAACAATGTAAGAAAATTATATTCTATAAACTATAATAATCAAAAAGTTGTTAAGTAATCAAATATTTAGTTTGCATAATTAAATCCCGTTAATAAGCCTTTTTTATAATTTGCTTTATACTTATTTGAATGTATGAATTATTAATTAATTTGAATAAGATTATGAAAAAAAATAAAGCTTTACTTTATTTTATTCTATTCTTTATTATTTAAAGTGTTGGGCTTTTGGGAGAAAAATCAATAAAAATACATCTCCTTTAGACGTCAACGATTTCTGCTCCTCTTTGCTTTCTTTTTTATTGTCGAAATTACAGATCTGATTATTTTTAGAATAGATTATTGGGGGATTTATTGTTTTCATATATTTTCAAAAATGTTTATATGAATCGAATTCGAGATTGGTTAGGATTGAAGTTATGGTTTATTTTGGTTATCTCGTAAAGGGGTAAGGTCATCTAACGAGTGCTCCTGATCGCATTGGTCCTTATTAAGAGTTTTTGCTAGAAGTTGCTTTTCGTTGATGGACTCCATGAGGAATGATGCTGTATCAGACTTGAATGGGTTGATTCATAATTGTTCCTCTCTCAAACACGTTGTGTCCACTAAAAGTCTAAATTAGCCACTATAAAAAATAATTTTGCAGAATTTGTGAAAATATATATAATAAGTTCACAATACTTCTTTTTCAAATATAAAATGTTTGCATGCTATTTAAGGTGAACTGACAAAGTCTTTAGCAAATATATAGAAACTGGCAAGTCTTTAGCAAAGGTTTATTTTTATTTTTTACTGAGAGCTTTGTTGCTTGATATTGATATGTAAATGTTAAGCTGCTCACACCATTAAATTTTTGCTTTCATCGTATGTGAGACATTTAATTACCATTACAGAAACTGAATTAAAATTTGGATTATAGAAAGAGGGTGTTTGAGGCGATCGAAGAATTGCAAATAAAAAAAAAAGGCTTGAAACAGGGAGGATTCTAATTTTCGCATTCTATGTATATAATTCATTTAAAATTTTTAAAGAGGTTAAATGACTATGGTCCTATCAAACCCTATATTCATAAGCTGCTGTAATGTTTTAATTATCAACGTTCCAACTACTCTTAAATTACTGGCAATTGCTAAATTTAAAGAATTTGCTATTTCAATGTACCATTCTTTTTTAATCTCCTCTTCACTATTTAACTATCGTGAGTCTCATCGAATAAATAATCTAAAATTAATTCAAGAGATCACTTAACTAGATGTTCAAAACAAACAATAGATATTAAACATCATTCAAACCGCACAATGCTATTTAAAAAAAAATGCCTTCCATGCTATCATATGAATTATATATATATGCATATCAACAAAGAGTTAAGAAAAGACACCAGCATGGAGAATAATACACAGTTGTTGGCACAGGTGAGAGGGAGGAGTCCAATCCAGAATTACTCTAAATCTGTAGTTTTCATCAACTTCAATTAAGTCTTTTAACCAGACAGCATTATATTATTTTATTTGAACCTGATTTTAACTAAATTCGTAGTTGTACCTTTCTTTCCGTATTAATATAGATGTTTGAACAATTGTCTTTATTCAGCTCATAAATTTTAATTTTATTGTCAAGCATTTTCACTTTTATTAAAAATTCTGTAAATCAACATGTCCAAAACCTGCCATTGTGTCATTAAACAATATCTGCCTACTCACTACAATTTTTTTAAGTATATGACCGCTGAGCGTCAGAGAGCCCAATCAGACTTCACACCCACATCATTCCCAAACTATAAAGGGGCAACTCAGCTCTAATCACAGTGCTGTGGTGTAGTCTGTAGTAGTAGTAGTAGTATTCAAAAATGGAAATTAATTGTAATTTGGTATTGTCATTATATCATTTTGTTTAGTCATTTATGTTTAGCTACTACTTATCGTTTAACATTAAAAAAAATTACCATTGCACTATTTCTAATTAAACGTTCATCATTAAAAATAATATTTGATACATATTTGGTGTATTTCCTGCAATTAAAGCAAAAGTACATTTTTTATAATTATTCCCTACCTGTATATATTATAACACTAAAAATATATATATCCCACAGTATTTAAGCCTCCCATAAAACAATTGCACACAGAAGAGAAGTAAAACCCAAGACATTCTACTATTCCGTGGAAGTAAAATTCCATCAAGTGACTCGACAAGGAGATAAAAGAAAGAATGCCATTTAGCTAATGCCCATAGTCGTCTTGAGAGTCATTCAAACTCATTAGACGAGTCTTCTCCAGTGATAGGCTGGAAGATCCGTCCTTCCACTAGCGTCTCCCTAGTTAGAACTCGACCATTGATCACCCTTCACCGAGGGGGAGGGAGGGAACCCTTCAACCACCCCTTTGGCTCAAGGGAACACACATCACTTGAAGCTCTTTTGGAGCCCTCAGACTCAAGTTTCTTAATGCCTCTTCTAAACAAATAACGGCAGAAAAGTCGCACAAAAAGGAAGTCCTTGTTTGTGTTGCTCTTACTTCATGCTATTGTTTGTTTGTTGTTGGCTATTTTTGCCCTCGGCAGCTGTGGACTTGAAGTTAATTCATGAGAAAAGACGTTCTGTAGGTAATAAGCAGAATAAATTTAGGCCACCAAGGAGATAAGTTTGGGCGGAATAGTTGATTTATCGTTGTCGTCGATTGTAAAAATTTGTATCGCGAATTGTAGTGTCCTCCTTTATTAAGTTGTTGTGTCTTGCAAAGTAGTGTGGGAGTTGAGACTGATTTAGGGTGAATATATTTTCTGCTGCAAAAAAGTTTTGTGGGGAAATGTTAGGTTTCATATAATTTTGTTATAATTTAATGTTAAAAAATAACTAATTTTAAATTCATATCTTTTTGTTTAAATATATTATATTATAATGCAATAAATTTTTCTTAATGCACTGAAGTTAAGTTTATCAGGAATTGTACTCAATAACATCAGACCCACTTTATATATATATATATATATATACAGATGTTCAAAAAATTACTTTTAAATTCCTATTAAGGTGTTTCTATGTAGTGAATTAAAACGTTTTATAGAAATAAGTTAAATGTGTGTATAAACAAAAAAAAATACTAAATTTGTAGTTGTATCAAAATACTTTAAAGTTGTATAAAATTCAAGTCTGAAATTGTTAGGCATCAAATAATGTAATGTATAATTAAAATAATTAATTGATATTGTATTTAGAGTTTAAAAAAAAAAAATAAAAAAATAAATAAAAACGTTTAGCACTTTGACTTCAAAGATTTCTTTCAAATTATTAACTTTCTTATTATCAACCCTATGCTCCTATTATGAAAATGGTTAAACGTCTGTTTTGAAAATTAGTTAATTTTAAATTAGATGAGATATTTTTTTCCTACACGTTTTCAATTGATTAAGACGATAGTAATTTAACAATTAAAACTACTTAATCAATTACATTTACTTTAAACATTAAATTTTAAAATTTCAACAGAGATAGAGTATGGAAATAGTAGCATTCCTACTTATAAAATAAGGATATTGCAAAATTCGTGGTGAATAATATGAATGCCAATAAGATATAAATATCTGATAAATGATTTTTGGTAGCGTCGAACAAACTTTTGTGAAATTATATTATATGAAAATACAGAAATCACAAAAAAGATACTAGTTAAAAAAAAAAAAAAAAAGTCCACTACAAATGCTTAAAGAATCATCCACCAGGTGTAATGTCTATAATGTTGTGTACAAAATATCTCTCACGTCCGCTGTAATTTATTTCAAATGAAAATTGTATAATTATTATAAATTACAAAATTATTTAAACCAGCTGACACACGCACAGCAGCATCAAAATATGTTCTTGCCTTTATTCTCTCTCTGTAAATTTGATAAATGAAATTTTATCAAATTTAATCATTATAATTAAAGCTCGTTTTTCATATCTTTCGCCATATTTAAACATCTTCTTTCATATTTTTCTGTAATATTCATTGTATGTTCATACGTATAAGAAAAAAATCAAATATAAAGTAAAATTGAAATTTCTGTAATTCCAATGATGTTCATGAATTTCAAAATTCATACCAAAATTGAAAATAAACTGTTGTCCAGAAAAAACACTTTTGAATTTTTCTTCCTTGAATGATTTTTTTTTCCTATCTGTTATATTACATAAATAACATATACGTATCGTTAAGCATCTACGTATATATAGAAAAGGAAAAAATAATTGTTAGAAAAAAAATTGTTGATTGTTTAGTTTATAGATGTTAAATCCATAATTAACTTTAAATAAATAAACATAACTCAATAAATATGCATTCATATGCCCTAATCAAATAAACATTTATTTACATTTTACAATACGCTTTAATCAAATTTTCTATTTTAAAACATTATTCTTACCTTATCTTAAGAAATAATACATCACGCTATAGACTGCGTAATTCATGGCTCAGTGGTAACGTGAGCAGATAGCGTGCAGAAGAATTTAGGTTCGTCAGTCACAATCACTGCTTTTACAAACGAACAGAATCAATAGCGATTGTGAACCCGCTTATATTAACGTAAGCATCGAGAGTGACGCTATCTTTTGGGAATATCCGAGTTTTCTTAAAAACGACAAGCAAATACATTATAGTAACTCCTAAACTCCTTCCAGATGAGAATACCCTACCTTCATCATTCGTTGGCACTTTTCAGTGTTAAAAATAAGTAGAATATGAATCTCACCTAAATAAAATAACAACAAAATATAGATTTAAAATTAATGGAATATTCGACAAATATATATATATATAGGAAATTAAAACATAGGTATATATTTCCAATCTATTTTATAAAGCAGGGGTGGCCAACCAGCTGCCCGCCTTGAACATATTTGCGGCCCGTGAGATTTATCACCCTTTTACAAAATTTATTTATTTCATAATTGCCAAAATAGTGAAACTCAATGTATTAAAAATACATTATTTGTGCACCCATATATTTAAAAATCAACTGTCGAAATTATGGGAAAAAATTAACTTTGATTTTGAAATAATATTCTTGCGAATATATGACAGATATTGAATGTTTTATTTACGAGTTTTGCAGAATAATTAAATCATATTCTGCGAACTCATGATGAGCGCTTATCGATTTACAAAAGCTAAGTGAAAGAGTGGAGAAACAATTATAGCACTAGTAAAATAAATATTTTTTATTGATTTCATTTTTTATAGTTCATTTTTTGTGTTATATATTTCTTTTTACGATGTGCGTTTCGTTGCATTATTATTATATTATCTCTGTTTACACAGTAAACACAATGATAACTCATTATGTTTCATTCTTTCAATCCAAAAATGTCTATAGTGGGTCTAAATCTAATATTGGGATATATAATTTTATATGCGGCCGCGGAGTTAGGGTGCATTTCCAAAGTGGCCCACAAAATCATTTGGGTTGGCCACCCCTATTATAAAGCATGCATTTAATTTCAAATTATTTTTATCTATTTATTAAACATTTTTTTATTGATCATGCATAAAATTTCAATTTTATAATTTATTAATTACAAAATAAACTCATACGAAATGAAGTTAAAATTGTAAAGAAATAAACTCTTACTCTAAGTATATTTATCATTAGTAAGTACTACGTACATAACAAAATAGAAAGCTATTTACCACACTTTTTTTATTTGAAAGCCTTTTATTATCTTTATCACTAAATTATCTCTAAGCGGATTCATAAAGTAAAAATTACGCTAAAAATATTTGCATTTCTTAAAAGTTCTTAAGCGAAGAATTTCGAATAAATTACTTTTTGAGCATCGTGGCTGTCTTTCTTTCTGCTAGGTTAATTTCCAACTTCCTTTTGTTGGGAATGATTAATTTTGTAACCATAATGGTTTTGTTAATTTTTCAATTTTGCTTTTTCAATTATACCTTTTAATATTAAAGCTTTTATTAAGGCTTATTTTTAATTAAGATAGATATTTTAAGTTATAATTAAGGAACTGTAATTCTTCTTTTCTTATTTTATAATTGTTCTTAGATTCAGTTATTACTCTTTCCAATATAAATAGAAAATATGTCGGATTTTTGTAATTTAAAAAGTTATTTTTACAAAATTTCCCAAGTAATCCCAAAATGTTTTAATTTATTTCACTATCATAAAATAACGTAAAGGAAATTAGACATGTGGAAAATATATCCAGCATTATATATTTTTATGGAACACTCATGTTTTGTCTTTAAAACAAAAATTTTAATATCTAATAAATTGTGAATTTTTCTTAAGTTAATGTATGGTATTATTAAAGAGAAAACTGAGATAAATATGCAATGCAAAAATGATATTTTATAAATTAAAATAACGTTATAAGTAATTATAATAAATATATGTCATGCTTTTCTGAATTAATTAAATATTTGTTTTCCATTTATATATAGAAGAACATTATATTACATCATATTTATAATTATATTTATTATTTAAAGCGTATAATTCACGATTTTAATTTCCTTGAGGATATGACCTTTTAGCAGTTTTAAAGTTCTATAGCATTTACTTTATTTTATTTTTATTGGATTTGAGATCAATTAAAAAATAACTTGTTCAGTGTGCAACTTCCTAATCATGATGGAAGATTTGGTGGGTCCAACTTTTATTTGTTAAACTGATATTGATTCATTGATATATAGAATAAAAATCTACATTTTTATTTAATTCTTTTTTTTCATTTTATTGAAAATTAAAGAAGGGAAGTAATATTTAAAGTATAGTGTCGACATTTTTTAAAAAATATGTTATAAGAATAAATATACAGTTATTAGTAATTTTTATATTGCTGAACATGCATACCTTTGGATGTGTAGGTCGACTTTATTAATCACGATCCATTTAAGGTCAGAGTCAACATTTGTGAACATAGCTGGACGTCGTGAGTTTGACAAAATTAAAGGATGTCCCTTTTGATCTTTTTAACTGGAGATTTTTGAATGGCGAAGTGCAGGTGTGCAGAGATTTAATTACATATGGACGAAGATGTTTGTCAAAGAAGGTTTCTAAGACGCCTGGTTAGAAGTTAACATTCGACGATACTGTATTTATTCATCGAGATAAATTGCAGAAAAGATTTAAGTTGTTTCTGTGGCGCAGAAGTGATACAAATAATTTCTCCAGGTATGTACCTAAAGATATCTTGGTGCAGCGGAAATCAAACTTTGACCACCAAAAAAGTCTCATGACTACGTTGGTTCTGTATTAGGTAACGTTGACGCCTTCCACCAATAGTGAAACATACCATCGATTGATTTTTAGGTTGAAATCCAACCAATCATGAAAAAAAGACAGCAGATCTGAAGAAGGGAAAAAAATGGTGGTGATATCGGAAATGAGATAACACTCCAGATCATCACCACGATGAAGTTAATTAATTACCAGATTGGAAACAAGATGCAGACAGAATGAAGAAAAATACAAAATGGACCGATAGAGATAAAGGAGGAAAAAAGGTGAAGACGCAGAGAAGGAGGATAAAGTAAACATCAATGCATTTATGTAGGTTAACTTAAGAGATTTCGTCAACTAATGCGGGATTAGAATAATCCGAAAGAGGTTGAACTCAGATATCAAACGTGAGGTGACGTATAAGTCTGGATAAGATAAAAAACGGCGGTACTTTTCATTATGAATGAGCCATGAGGTTCCAGACAAAGAGATTCTCTCTCGGAAATGCAATTTGGATGAAGACACTACTGCAATTTACTCCTGTATCCAACGATGAACATTACACATGGTAAAATCAAGAAAAGGAAAATGTGGACCCCTAGCGTAGCATCGGCTTCAGCTGTGTTCAAGTTAAAAACCTTAATCGAAATGAGTTCCCGTTAAAGAAATTGAAATTTACCTGAATGTTCAGACGGAGATGATTGAATTCATTTAGAACGCTGTATCAAAACAGTGGGTGTTATTAGTTTTAATTTTCATTATTCTACTTGACAGACCTTCTGCTCTCCACATAGTTCTAAAACGTCTGAGATACTTAAATCTTCTATGATATACTTTTACCCTGAAAGGAAGAGGTTAATTGATTAATATGTTATGTATATTTTACTATTCTTAAAGTATATCTATTAAAATACATTCAATAAACTTTTATCAGATTAAATATATGATGGCAGTAAATTGTATTGTATGATGGCAGTCAGGTGTCAGTAAAGAAAACTGAATATGTTATTATTAATATAATGCTATTATTAAAATAAATAAATAAGCATTTAATTTTTATTTGTATTTTGAATCATTTATTTCGTGAAAATATTTTCTTTCTCCACATTATCAAGACTATGAGAGCTTTCAAACACGCTTACACCGAAAAATGTTGCTTGTATGCATTAGTTTATTTTGTATTTCAGAATATTTTATGAATTGGAGGTTAGTGATAAAATCTCTTTTAATTTATATATTAAATTTAAAGCATAAAATCATATATTTAACATGTTTGAAAAAGTTACAAAAATGAGATAGAAAAAAAATGCAAGAAAAATGCTAAATTTTTTCTTCTTACACTTTTTACATTAAAAATCTAACAAAGATATAATTTGTCAATTTGAATAAGAATATATGTTTGAGTGTCACGTTCTTAAGGAAAATAAATTGTTGAAACTTTATTCTTTTGTCCGCCGTCTTGTAAAGATACAATGAAGCTATTACAAATTTGAAAAAAAAAAATTACTGTAATCCTAACAAATAAAGATATAGTTGAGAAAATAACATTTTTGAACTGGTATTTTTTTCTCTTGGCCTGTTTTCTGGCTCTAATAGCCAATATACAAATGAGCAATTGCCAACAGAAATTGGTAATGTTTATTATAAATGCTACTAACGTATCTTAGTAATAAGGAAAATAATAAAAATTATTTCTGAAAATAAAAATAAAGCAACTGAAAGCTTATTCTATTACTTGGGAATTCCATTTTTATTTATCTGATTTGTAACATAAAAATAAATAATTTGCATTTACCTGTAAATTACTCTATATAAATATATATATTCCTTTATATGATGTTTTAAAAATAAATTCCAATTAAAACCTATATTTTATTTGCAATTACAGAATTCCATGATATCGAATGTTGTCTTTTTTAAAGAATCTTTTTCTGAAATCAAGTATGATTTTTACTTTCAAATGAAATCTTTTATCATATATTTTAGTTTAAAATAAATTTCAAAAACTGATCATTATATTAGTTAAAAGGTAACTAAAACTAAATATACTAATTTAAAAATATAATTATATTTCCAACATTTCTTTGCATTCAGTCGTTTATAACGATATATTTGTACATAAAATCGCATTCCGTATTTGTACACAATGTACATAAAATCTACAATGCATTTATTTAAAGTTGCTAAAAGGTTTTGAATGTTAATAGTAGACAATACAATATAATAGTTACAATACAATTTAATTAACTTTCCACTTAATAATCAGCATACTTTTACCAAGAATTTGAAATTAAAATTTAAGATTCATCTATTTACCATGGTGGTACATGATATCTAAAAATAGCGATCTTAATTTAAAATTTCTTAAAAGTCGTATAATTTAGCACCTGAATTCAAAACCTTTGACGAACTCCGACACGGGAGGCTCTAAGTAATGTAAGTGCTTGGCACTGGTTTATTATAATTACCCTTTAATTAGCGGTGCATATGCATACACACTTCTCAAGTTCGTTAATTAAAGAAGTTTCTGCATATACATTTATTGATTTCTGGACGTCTCGTTTAATGAGAATTTAAGAATTACTGCACATCGCGCTGAAATAGTTTATTGAGTTCTGTTTTTATTTTATACTTATAATTTTTATAAAAGAAAAGACTGAGTCAAATATATTACTAATTTAATAATAGTATTATTAGAATAAGTTTTACAATTATAATTAAAATTTATCAAATTAAATATTTAAGGACTGTAAGAACATTTATTTTTCGACACAAAGTTATTCACGAGATGTTAAAAAAAAATTTCCTACAGAATAAAAGTTCACAAATTAACTTTTGTAGTAATTTTATAAATTTCATAATTTCATTTTTGAGTTTACGTAAAATATGTGCCTCAAAAAAATAAGAACTATTTTTTCAAACCATTTACTTTACTTAAAGTGAGTCTTAATATAATAATTTTTAATGTGATTTAAATATTTTAACATAATTTTGTAATTTAAAAATGTGAATAAATTTAAAAGTCATAGAATGAGTTATAAATTTATGCAAGTTCATTTCAAGTAAAAGAATATAAAAATTAGCATGTATACGTATTTAAAATTAATAATACATTAATTTTAAACACAAAAATCTTACATTTGCATTTCAGAAGAAGGTATATTTTGCTGGATGTTTATTCCTCATGAAAATATATTGAATGAGACTCTCTAAAATGGAACACATTCATTACGTTACCATTTCTAAAGTGCCTAAATTCACAATTTAAGTAATTGTTCTAAATGATAAAAAGCATTTGATATTAGTTCATTTTACTCATAATAAGTTCATTTATTTTCTATGTTTAGTTAAAGTTTTTAAGAGATGGAGGTATTAAATTAACTAAATTATTGTCTTAACAAACCAGATTAATGGAATATACAGATAATATAATTTATCTAATTGGGGTAATTTTCATGCCAATAAATCAATTATTTTTTTTAAATAATTTTTTTCGCATAATGAATATATTAATAATAGTAAAATTTAATAATTATATTTTGTAAACCAGATAAATGCATAAAAATAATAAATGAAGAAAATTAATAAATTACAATACATACAAATATGAAAACATTGTAATTGCTTTTTAATCAATAATTTAGAATATCTAGATGATACATTTTAATGATTTATATTTAATCAAAATCTTCTAAAGATATATGGAAATCTCCTGTGTAATGTCTATTTTCAGATTTTGATCAGTACTATTTTTAACAGTGTTTATACATGTGTTTATTTACTTAGATAAAAAATTAATTAAATGATGAGCATTTAAATTTTGAAGTGAATTTTTTGGTGGGTTTGGAAAATTAGAATAAGTTCTGAAAAATAATTTTTTGTTTCAAATAACTTTGTTTTATCTCGAAATCCTAAATAAATAAAAAAATTACTTTACAATATTTTAATGCTATAAATTATCTGTTACCTGTAAGAAAACCCTTCATATATTTTAAATTTATAAGATACGTAATTATATATTTAAAGATGTAATATTTTTAAATATTTATATTAAGAATATATTACATATTTTATATGCATGATAATGAAAAAATGTTATTTAAACATGATTATATACATAAATATTGGCACAAATATTATTTAATAGCACAGATATTATGTAAGCATTTTTTTTTCATATAGAAATAATAAACCAACTAATTGCAAATAGAATATAAACAATTAAATGTTGTAAAACACTGAATTGTTTATATTATATTTGGAATTAGCAAAAAATTTCATTTATATTATATAAAACATTAAAATAAAAACAATTAAATTAAAAACTTATTTAAATTATTAACTTACAAATAAAAATATGTGTCTAAATTGGGGCAACAAACCTTAAATACATATAGAATTGTCAACATATGTTTAATAACTTTAAAACGTTTATCAAGGGGCATAATATTAAATTCTTATACAATTAACACCTACAACATATTTGTTTACAAACAATTCCGATGTAGAAAATAATAATAATAATTCCAATACTTAAAAAATAAAATTTCGCAGTTTTCTTCATTATATGTTTTAAATTAACTAATACCAATATCTCAAAAATTCATAGAAGTTGATGCAATTGGTTTTATAAAATTTTCAATCGTTAATAAAATACTTTTTATTCATCCACTCCAAGTTCAAATACATTTTTGAACTTGTAGTGGATGGCACTGCATATTTAATAAATATTAATTCAAATATTAATTCCTTAATTAATTTTAGCTTTTTTATATAAGTTGCATATATCTACCAATAGATGGCGCCAGATAAACTTTAAAAAAATGAATGAAAATTATTTATAAAAGACTTTCTGCAATATAGTGAAATAATTCTTTTTTATATTCTCCTTGAACTTCAATGGTGTAGAAAATGTCTTACAACTAATTCCCAGTTGGTCTTTAGAAATGTACTCATTTTAAAAGCGATCCCAAATTGTCTTCGTATTCTATAACTGACAAAAAAAAGTACTTGAAATTTTAAGAAATTGGTAAGAAGGAGCCATTGAGTGTTTTTTTTCCAATCCCCTGGTTATGGCTTTTTCTTTTATCGTATTCAGTGCCATGCCCAGAGAGTCTGTACTGTTTACTGGTTATGACGTTTTGAGTCATTGCCTGCGACGTTTCAATTTCCGTTTAAAGTAAAAACATATTTCTTCTTGTAGGCAATCATGTCGAGAAAACCATTGCATGTAATATATTTTAGTCTATTTTTATATAAGAAAAAAACAATTTAATGTTTTCGGTAACGATTTACCAAAATTTTTGTGTACAAAATAAAAATATAAAAAATAAAAAATAAATAAATAAATAAAAATATTAAAAATTTGATTGTAATTTTTCTTCTGTAAATTATATTATTGTAAATATTAAAAAAAGTA
The DNA here is from genome assembly GCA_021605095.1 of Caerostris extrusa. Taxonomy (NCBI): domain Eukaryota; kingdom Metazoa; phylum Arthropoda; class Arachnida; order Araneae; family Araneidae; genus Caerostris; species Caerostris extrusa. The sequence continues at coordinate 5,099 of BPLR01000337.1, read as the reverse complement.
GCTATTTTTACCTCATTAAATATGCCAATTTTTTAATTATAAATATATAGTTTGTATATTCTTTTCAAATTCATTTAATGGAAACGGACTATTTTAATTAGTGCTCTTTTACTTATACAGAAACACTAATTTAAAAAAAAATATTAATAATGACTACAGGCTAGAAATCATTTCATAATTCTTTATGTGTACTTTTAAACTAATTACTTATTTTTAAGATTATTCAATATATTAATGAGTTTTATCCATTATTTATTTATTTATTTGTTACTTCGCTAATTATTGAATCATTTGTATGGTATTCAGTAATATGGCCTTTAAAAGATAATGACACATATAAATAACTTAATAATTATATATATATATATACTTGCATGTTAAACTGATTTTGTTGTTCAAATTTCTTAAGAAATGTAAATATTTATTACTTATAATAGTCTATTAATTCTATTAATAGTCTATTAATCTATTCTTTGCAAAAGCTGCTTCAGGCATGTTAATCATGTGATGTTTTTTGTTTTAAAATTAGCACATAAACTAAAAGAGAGATGTCTCCACTAACCTCCAATTCACAAAATAACAGTAATCAACAAATTAATCTAGACTAACACCACATTTTTATCTAAGCTGGTTCGAAAACTCTCAAAGGCTTTATAAAATGGAGGAAGAAAATACTCTCACGAAATAGATAATTCAAAATCCTATTTAAAATAAAGTATTAATTTATTTATGTTTAAAACAATTATCATAGACATATTAAAGATAAGCTACATATATTAATATTAACACATTCGATTATATTTACATTTCAATTCACAAAAAATGTATTATCTTATAATACTTAATGAAATAAATGGAATACAAATAACATAAGACAGGCAAAGCTAATTTGACATCATAAAATATTTAATATAATAAAAAAATACTGTATGTATTTCGACAGAATAACTTTTAAAATTAATAAAAATATACATAATATATTAATTAATATATCTCTTGCTTTCAATGCAAAAATCTATTGAGGAGTTTTACAGTCCCAGACCTATTAGGACCATGTGGAGCACAGAAGGTCCGTCAAGTAGAATAATGAAAGTTAATACTAATAACACTTTCACAGTTTGACACAACTTTCTAGGAAGTCTCAGTCAACGGCGCCGGTGGACATTTAAGTAAACGTAAGTTTCTCTAATGTTTCTTCTACTGCGTGTTACCATGATGAACAGACACAATTTGGAGTGTGCAATGAGCGTTGATGTGTTAAAGCGTCAAAGATGTTGGACTCGTCCCCGTCTACAGACGAACTGGTTACCAATCATGCTGTTATGATTTGTAATAATATTAAGCAATTGGAATTCGACAAAAATATTTAACACAACATGTAACACATTTAATGACATCTAATAAAAGATTCGTGGAAGGATTCCACTTTTAAACCGAAAATAGATATATTTATTTACATTCTGGATCATGAAACATACCTCCTCTCTGAGTAAAAGTCTATAGGCTAATAAATACACAGGATTGTGCTAAATATAATTCCTTTCGGGACGAGAGATTGCAAAGTAAATGTTTATCAACAGAAGCGATCGAATTGCGCTTTTCACAGCAGTAGCGCCGATTGACGATTTTATTTTTGAAAGCCCTAAGAGGCACTCTTGCAGTGCATAGGAACACATGGTTACAGTAGTCAATATGCAGATGAACTCTTGATGGGAGGTTTTACACAAATTTTAACATGTATCCTGTATAATAAAACAATAACGTTGCCATACTCCAGTATTAATCAAAACATGTGTCACTCATACTTTAACCTGTTATTATCATCATTAGATTACGAGTGGAAATTTATTCTGTTGTTCTATGGCAGCTGACAATATTGTCAGTTAATCTTTATGCCATGCATTTCTGTTATTCCTTTACCATTACCCAGATGGCACATGTAACGAAGATATGCTACGGACACGACGGACACGTAACACTACCCCCACAACGCTGTTCGATCTTATTAAGGACCGGAACCTACAGTTTAAAGTAGATTCAAACCACTAAAAATCAGCGACAACACAGCTGAATTCGACCCCAATACCTGTGGTACCGTGTGCCAGAGCGCAAGCCACCGGGCAATCAGACAACTTATTTTGAAGTTTATATATAAACATATTTGCAATTCTTTTTCTTCTTTTGCGTTAAAACTTTAATGTTATCTGAATATTACTTTAACCATATTTGAAAAATTACAAATTAAAGTGGTGTATTACCAATTCACTGTGTGTGTTCAGCCATTATGTGATTTCATAGCATGTTCGTCCACTCTGCTCAGCCTCTTTGTGCAGTGCTGTGCAAAACGATGAGTCTGGAAATCTGGGTTGTAAGCTCCAACACGTAATATAAATGATGAGTAGGAAAACCAAACAACTTCCGTGCCTAGAATGCTTATTCTAAAATGGCGGCGAAGGCATCAAAGAGTACAACGAAAGGAGATAAAAAGAGCGTGACTTTTTTTATCAATTCTCTTTCTTAACTCTCTCTCTCACCGATTTCTGCGTCGGAGTTGGTAAATGAAGATCATTTTACCGCAATGTCACGTGTGAAAGGACTTCCTGCGTAGTTTTTTACTTGCAAATCATAAATCACGGCAATGGACTTTCAATATTCTTTTGATTCGAGTGGAACATTTTGGGGACAAGCAGAGTTCTATATTAAATCGCTGGACGGGTAAAAAACACTATTGGGAAAAACAAGGATAACTTAATCAAGTTACAACATTTGTTATTTGAGTTTCTTTTTGTTTGATGTATTGGAAATATGGGTTTCATTTAAAACTATACTGTTTCATCTTGATTAACAATAATCAGCAATTTATAAGTGGAATACTCAAAATATTTTAAGAGAAATGTATTGTAATTTTTAAAAAAAAATGTTTTTATCTCATTTTTAAACAAATCACCTAAAAGGAGGTGAGTAACCATGTTGTTGTTGTTTTTTTCTTGTATCCCACTTCGTAGACAGCAACATCTAGATTAGTCCGAGTCCGTGTGGTTTCCTGGAAGGAGAAGTTGCGAGATTTTGGTGTGATATTAGTTAACCCGTAGGTAGAAGTGACTTGGCCCCGTGACTTTCGACACGGGCTACGGTTGTCAGCCCCTCCCTGAAAGCACTCGACAACTCCTCTTGCCCAACATCTACAGTCATGTTAGAGTGACCTACAGTTTAAAGTGTATTGAAAACTACTTTTTAAGACATTCATTGGGACAGCCGGGATTCGGACCCGATACCTGTGGCACTCGGTCATCAGGCCGCAATTTTGGAAGTTTTATATATAACTATATTTTAATTCTTCTATCTTTGCTTTCTTGAAGCTTTAATGTTATCTAAATATTACTTTAACAAAATTTAATATATATATTATATAATGCTTTTAAGTGGTTTTATTACCAATTCACTGTGTGTCAGACATTATGTGATTTCATAGCATGTCCATCCACTCTGCGTGGTCTTTTTAATGGTGATAATGCACAAAACGATGAGTCCAAATCTGATTTGTGAGCTCACTACGTAATATAAATGATGAGCAGGAAAAACCAAAAACAACATCCGTGCCTCGAATGCTTGTATTCTAAAATGGCGGGTGAAGGCATCAGGTAACGAAAAATTGAAGATGTAAAGAGCGTGAGCGATTTTTATCAATTCTCTGCACCTGGCTCTCTCTCGATCTCGCCGTCCGAAGGACGCAGTCGGAAAATAGAGAGATCATTTTACTGCAATGTCACGAAGTGGAAAAGGAACTTCCCTGCGTTAGTTTTTACTGCAAATCGCCCAAATCACGGCAATGGACTTTCAATATTCTTTTGATTCGAGGTGGAGCATTTTGAAATGGCAAGGGTTTTTTCTCTTTGTATTTTAAATCGGTGAACGGGTAAAAATATTTGGAGAAAATATAGCTATGAACTAGAAAATCAAGTTTCACTGAAGGCAATCTTTACATTTGTTATTTGAGTGTTTTCTTTTGTTGTTTCGTGTATTGAAATATAGGTTTAATTTAAAACTACAGTTTCATCTTGACTAATAATGGACAACAATTTATTTGTAGAATACTCAGAATATTTTAAAGGATGTGTAATTGTTTAAAAATTTTTTTATCTAACTTTTAAGGAAAGCATCTAAGAAAGTAAGCGCGTGTAACCACGCTGTTTGATGATGTTATTTCTTATATCATTTGATAGCCGCCATATATATATATTAAGTCCAGAAAGCCACACAGTCCCATGGAAGGAGGAGAGAGGGAAGATTCTGTTGTGCTGCGGAGCACCCATGGTGTAGAAGTCCCGGACGCGGCCCGTGATACTCGCTTTTGTAACGAGGGTAGTCATTCCTACGACACCAAGCTTTGCAAATTTCGTATTAGACGAGATCCTACCGTTTAAAAGAGTGGATTTCCAAGCCACTACAAAAACTTCCTTGGCTGCACTTACGAAGGGATTCAGACCCCGATGCATGTGGTATCGAGCCTAGCCATTTAGCCATCAGGTCCCTTATTTTTGAAAGTTGATATATAACCATATTTGCAATTCTTGTACTTTCTTTTGCTTTCAAACTTTAAAGTTATCTGAATATTACTTTAACGAAAATTTTAAAAAAATGCTTTTATGTGGTTTATTACCAATTCACTGTGTGTTCAGCTATTATGTGATTATGGCATGTTCGTCCTCTCTGCGTGGCCTCTTTAATGCAGTGCTAATGCACAAAACGCTGAGTCCAAATCTGTTTTTGTAGCTTCCCACACGTAATACAAATGATGAGCAGGAAAAACCAAAACAACTTCCGTGCCTCGAATGCTTATTCTAAAATGGCGGCGAAGGCATCATGTAACGAAAGCAGATAAAAAGAGCGTGACTTTTATGAATTCTCTTCCTGGCTCTCTCTCGATTTCGCCGTCGAAGGACGCAGTTGGTAAATAGAAAATCATTTTTGCAATGTCACGTGAAAAAGGGACTTCCTGCGTTAGTTTTTTACTGCACATCATAAATCACGGCAATGGATTTTCAATATTCTTTGATTCGAGTTGGGCATTTTGAAATGGCAATACGTAAAGAAAAGAA
>BPLR01000336.1:0-43222 GCA_021605095.1 Caerostris extrusa | reverse complement strand
TCTCTTTATAATTTCAAGAAAATTATTGCAAATTCAAATAAAAAAGACACTCAGGTGAAAATTATTAAAATGAGAGGCATATATTTAAATTTTTTGCCTCATTTAATTCTAATTTAATACATCTTTATGTGAGCACCAGTCGTTGCACAAACATCTTCAAGATGATACTGATCCTTGCCATGTTTCACTGCCTCCACTCAGGTGAAAATTATTCTCACACTCAGGTGAAAATTATTAAAAATGAGAGGCATATATTTAAATTTTTTTGCCTCATTTAATTCTAATTTAATACATTTTTATGTGAGCACCAGTCGTTGCACAAACATCTTCAAGATGATACTCGATCCTTGCCATGTTTCACTGCCTCCATTGATGAAGGTGTGCTACAGCGAAGCACACCTTCATCAACGGAGGCAATGACATCAGTGATCCTCTGCTTTAGATGAATCATTACACTATATCTTTAACATAACCCCATTGAAAGAAATCGAGGGGAGAGATATCATCATCAAATGAAGAAGCAGTGAATCACTTATGCATTGATGAGGTGTGCTTCTGAGAACATGGCACAAAAATCATCTTGATGTGTTTTGTGCAAAAATTTTGTTTATATGAGAAAAAAAAAACTGTATCTCACTTTGAAATAATTTTCATTAGCTTTATACTAAATATTTTATATTATAAAGAGACTTTATATATGAACAATCTGTATTAATATATGAATAAATTGTCCAAATGGTACAGTTTGGTTTGCCGTTCTAAGGTCATTTTGTGCACACTTTGAGCTAATTAGACTGGGACCTATAATTTGACGTGGATTCCGAACCACTTACAAACATCCATGCCACCGCCAGGATTTCAATCTGAAGAAGCCTGTACTACCGATGGTCAGAGCGCTAACCAATTAGCCATCAGGTCGCATCCAAATGGTATGCTACAGTTTTGCGAAGTTTCAAGAAATTCGGTAACCTGAACGTTTTTCTTCCCCCAAGTAAAAGCAATTAAAGAGGCTTAGACTCTTATAGGTGACAGATTTAGCTACAATGCAGTTTTAATTAAAGGTAAATTGAACAAAGTATTTTTTTTCCTTTAAAGAACATGTTTAATTTGGGAGAAAGGTAAAAATAGTTTATGTGCCATGGCTCTAACAATTAGAGGATGTTCTCCCAGAAAAACTGTAAATCTTTTGAGCTGGATCAGTTCATGAAGCCCTCTTTGGACATCTTTGTAATTGTTGAAGTGTTTCGTGAAAAGTGAGTGAGACATCGATGAAAACAAGTCATAGTCAGAAGAGGCAAAGTCTGATGAGTTTGACGAGTGGGGCAAGAATTCCAAGCCAAGTGCAGAAATGGTGTCGGTCGGCAAACAGCTTTGTCTTTCTATGTTCAGGGCAATGTAGTCCAGCAGAATAATTTTCCGTATCTTATGACCCATTCTGGTTGCCGTTCGGTCAATACATAGTTCAAATGGATGATTTGTTGACGATAGCGAATTACATTAACTATTTTACATGATTTCAGAAGCTCATTGACATTTCGGTCACTTTTGGTTGATCTGGGTGTTCTTTGCATTTCAAGCCAAAATCATTCCTTTTAAGTAGTCTAAATTAACTTTCACAAACGCCTTGCGTTGGGACATTGTCACCGAAAGTATTGTTTAGATTGGACAAGAAAAAAGCAGTAAGCGCTATAAATGCTCTCGATTTGGCTTCAAAATCGATTTGTTTTTACAAAATAAATATGATGTTAACTCGAAATCATTTAAACATGAATGGCGGGTTGAAAGTACCATCATAACAACAAAATGACATAAGAAATGATAAGAGATGAACAAATCTTTGTTTCCAGCACCATCTGTTGTTGTTGTCATATTCCTCATGCAAGGAGTGAGAGGGATGTTCTGTTCTGAGGGGCTTCTGTTCTGATGGAGCACCCGTAGGTAGAAGTCTGATTTCTGCTCCGTACCGCTCTTACAGCCATATGAGACCGGGACCTACGGCTTAAAGTGGATTCGAACCCCTACAAACATCCACGGCACCGCCGGGGACTCGAACCCGAAATCTGTGGCATCGAGCGCCAGAACAGTAGACACTCGGCTGTTCAGGCCCTCCAGCACCATCTCTTTAAAATATAAGAATTATTAATATTATCAGATTAATACGATTAGATTGCTCCCACATGCAATTGACATAAGCAGTTGCTGCAAATATTTGACCTTTCTCTCTCTCGGTCAGAGATATATATGAGCATATAATTATGAGAGAGACTTGAAACTCTGGCAATTTATTGTCGGAATTTCAGTCACTCTTCTAATTTGCAGCCAGTGAAAGAAGTAGAAATTCAAGCAATGTCAAAAATAATAGATAACTTTTTATATTACTTTTAGTTTGCAAAAAAAACGATACACTTTATGTTATCAATAATTATGAAATTAATAAAACTTAATTCATTACTTGAACTATAGACATGTCTCCAGGGTGTGTATCTATGTTGCTCACGGATAATGCAAGACATGCATACGGGTCTAACAATAGACTAGGGTGACAAACGCTGAAATCACATAATGTTATCTTCCATGAAAATACTCAGGTGTGACTTCTGAAGAAATGCATGGAAGGACTACAATCTATGAATTTGTTGTCTCCATCCCCAGTATAGTTAAGATTCAAATTATTTTGTTTAGTTTTGGATCCAGCGTTTTCAATTTTTATGGCTTTCTATGGATATGTCAGCTTCGTCCCTGGTATAGTTAAGATTCTGATTTTGTTTAGTTTTCAACAGAGTGTCTTCAGTTTCTATGGGATTTCTATGGATTGTTTCCATCCCAAGTATAGTTAAAATTCTGATTAGTTTGTTCAATTTGATCCAAGATTTTAAAATTTGTATCGATTTCTATGAATTTGTTGTTTCCATCCCCGATTTTAGATTCTGGTAAGTTTTGAGCCGAGATTTTCCAATTTTTAAGCCCAGCTTGCTGTCTCAATATGCACTTTTATGCGTTTGGTTAGATAAGTAAATTTTTTACTTCTTATTTTCTTTTTACCGTGAATTTAAGAAATTCCAATGGCCCCAAAGATAACGCACAATGCCTTTTGATGCGTTCTCCTTGAACCCAAAATCCACTTTCCGCACTAAACAAGATCCAACAGGTCCCACTTATTTCCAGTGTACGTGATTCCATAACAAAATTTTCTCCTCATAAAAAGAAAGCGGAAAGCTTTTGGCGTGCGTCAACATAGTTCGCTCATCTTTTGCTCTCTCCTCTCCAGATTCTGCTAAAAGCTTTTCCGCTTGGCGGCAGTCAATGATTCTGGGGGTGGCCATCTAAAAAGAAATCGCATTTCGAACGTACCACCCCCCTCAATAGATATCGAATATTTCGTTCGGTCTCTATAACACAAAACGAAACTCGGGTACAATTGTCTGGTCTGTGATCAGTTAGATTTCATGCATTTTTTTGACAGAATTTACTCAATTTTAAAAGATGCGTGAAAAATATAAAATATGGGAAAAATATGAAATATGAGCAAAATCAAATTTATTGCTGTCCAATGAATATGTAATGGTGAAATACATTTCATTACAAAAATATTTCAATTGAATTTTTTAATACCTTACATATTGTTACAAACACCGTATAAATGTGCAAATAATTGTTTATTTTTAAACAATTAATAATTTTTTTTCTATTCATTTGCCCTATGAATTGATTTTTTCTGATTTATTATTTCAAAATTCTTTTATTATATAAAAATACGATACTTGCGCCAAGTGCAAGGCTAAATGTTTAAAATATAATCAATTATTACTAAACTTACCAAATAATATTCACTAATCCAAATCAATTATTGTTCATGGTTTGATGAAAATTCCGCACATGAAACTTGGTACTCTATCTAATGTAGGAAAAACAAAAAAACATTTACAACACAATAAAATTTGACATTGCAATTGAAGAAAATTCTTATTCCAATGTTACATACATTAATTTGCAGTCATGTGTCAAATTGTATAAAATTCTTATTTCTAGTTTTTTAATGATACAAAATTCCAATAGCATTCAGTAGAATGGAGATCTATTTTTTAATCTTTTTTCAAGGCAAAAATATCTTTCACATATGGCATAGTTAAAAATATTCGATACATAGAAAGTTTAAATTTCATTGTTTTTACATTTGAAAAACAAATTCAATTTATAATGATCACAAGTATACACTTAAGAAAACAAAATAAAAATAAAACATTAATAACATTTTGAAAGCATGAACTAAGACAACTCGATGCAAAATATATTTAAGGATAATACAAATAAATTTTCGAAAATTCATTTTTATATTTAGTATTAAACTTATGCAAAAAATAAAAGTCAAATGAATATGAAATATTTTCAAACACACTAAAAGGTACAAAAATTCAGAAATAAAATTCAAACATTAAAAACTATAATTGTAGAACAGTACAAAGATTTTCAAGTAGACATAGCTGCAAATAAAATGAACAATTTAAAATTATTTTTTAAATTAAGTAAATTTTTTATTACATGTTCTTAGACCTCGAGTTACGATGATTCGGGCTCCTTATGAGGATCAAAAATTTCAAAAACATGACAGTTCTGTTGTTAGAATTCACTTTAAGTGATACGTCATTATTGCTTAGAGGACGATTCAATTGCTTCTAATTTATGAAATTGTTTGGGGGATACACTAGTGAATAATCAAACTAATTGTTTTTTGATACTTCATTATTGCTTATTAAGCGATTCAATCGCTTCTAATTTATGAAATATTTGGAGACAATCAAATATTTTGTTTTTTTGTTGTTCTAAATTTGTATCTTGTCATAAACATTTCTGTCTATTAATGCATGGGGTTCTGTCAACAGCGCGAGATTCATCACTGGTAGTACATGAAGACTGACCAATCATACTGTTACAATGTGTCACATTCTCCTGTGAAAATGTAAAAACCCGCTGTCAAATATGACATCAAATACAGTGCACAGAAATAAGCTTGATTGGAAACATGCCTTTGGAAAAAAAGAATTGTAGAAAATGAAAACAAGTAATATAAAAAACATTTGAAGTCAATTCCTACTTTTTTTCACCTATTTCAGAAAGTCCTTTAGAAATAATTTTCAATTCATTTTTTAAAGTTTATCTGGCGCCGTCTATTGATAGATATATGCAACTTAAATCTAAAAATTAATATTTGAAAAACTGTATTAACATCCAGTGTCCTCCACTACGAGTTCAAAAAAATGTATTTGAACTTGAGTGGATGAATAAAAGCATTTTATTAAGGATTGGAAATTTGAACAAGATATATATAGGGAGAGTGTGAGCTAATAGAAGGAATTGAATAAAAAACAGGCTTACGAAAGAAGAAACCATTTAAAAGAGAAGGATGTTATACATATTTACATTTGGCAATACAATATTGACTGCGTGGAAGTATAATTTTCATTATTCATCCCAACTCCTAATATGATTGGCCGAGAAGGTCTCATTGTATTACTTTTGGCGTTTTTTACTACGGATGAACATCTGAAGAAATTGTCAGATCAAATCGCAGAACTACTGAAAGAGAGATTACTGTTCCTCAACATGTGTCTTTCTTTTTGTGGACAACAACGTTGTTGGCTTGTATGCAGTTAACTTTGTTTGCTACGACATGTGACATTGACATGCTTGTTTCTTTATGTATGGTGGTCGTTTTGGGTGACTCCTTATATAAACACCATGTCATATGCATCACTATTTTTAAGTAATTTTTAATGGAAATGTTTTTTAAAATTATTGCTAAATTAAGTTATGAAACAATAACAAAAATGAAAAACTGAAAGTATATACATGAATGTTTTTGTTAAAACTTAGCAAAAATTGAAGAAAAAAGTATATTTTTTTTACTTTGCATAAACAATTCCAACTAAAATGTATAAAACACATCAATTTTACTTGCATGCTTGCAGAAATTTATCCATTTAAGATATTATTCTAAAATATAACTGTGTCACAGCCAATAAGAGCAGAAATACCAAAGTAATGTTTTTTAACAAAAATGACAATAATTCATCTCTAAATGAATCTATTTAAATCATTTTAATACATTCCTACATAACATTCAGAAAGTATAGTTAAAATTTATTTGATTCTGAAAATTATTATAACAATATGACTGTTATCGTGTAGCAGTGTAGCAAAAAATGCAGTTTTTCTGAAATTCAATTGAAAGTTTTGAATGCAGAATTCAATATTCTAACAGCTGTATATCGATTATTAGAGGACTCTAGACACAAACTTTTCAAAAGCTAAAAAGTCATCTTTAAAGTAAAACGATAAAAAAATTTGTTGAATTTTTTTCTAAAATCGTGATTTGAATGTGGTCGATTAGATTAAAATTTATATTTTCTGCATTAGATGTAACGTCATACATCTCGAAAACAATGTTTCGTAGATTCTGTAGGCAATATTTATGAGGTATGATTCTGTGGGCGATATTTAAATACATTTAAATATATTTTTGGAGGATTCTCGTCAAATTGTGTTATAATGACCGAACACTCTGTACAAATTCTTTACTTTTAAGATTGATGATTAAGACGAGGAGGTTTTATAACAATTTTTATGTAGTCCGGTTGCATTTTTTGGAATCTTTTTTTATTTCCAATGGCAGGCTACAAAAAGCAATAAAAAAAAATAAAAGAATAAATAAAAAAAAAATAAAGAAAAAGATCACATAAAAATGAAAAAAAAACATGAAAACAACAACGAGAATCGAAGGAAAACGATCACATAGTGACATGTTTAGCCCATAAGGGCCCTATCCTTCCCAGCAACGATCCTACACAGTAGAGGAAACAAGTGCAGGGCAGACAGGAAGGTGAGATGAATCCATGTCCTCTCCAAGACTGCAGAGCATGCATTTTGGGCTTGCAAATATTTTCATACGAAAAAGATAATTCGCCAAACAATCATGGCCCGTCAGGAGTTTGAAACGCAACTTAGAAACGTGCAACTACCTCCTCATTGGTGCACCTCGGGCAACGCTTTGTCGACTAAATGATCCACAAATTTGGCAATGGGTTCCCTGCCGAATAGTAATTCATCACTACGTGTGTTGCATTTTTGGAATCTACAGGGTTGGTTTTCTTAAGATGAATAAATACAGGGGAATTGCATTGAAAAGTTATCTGTAATGCATAATTTCTTCATATCCATCAATGGTTATGAAAAAATCACGATAATGAGCCATATGTTTGAGTCTGTTCACAATAATCGTTGATACTACAAGTCCTGAAGAATCGTCATAACTCGAGGTCTCAAAGCTGTTTCATTTTAAAGCAATTTTTTTCTTTATATTTTTATAACAAATGTTAATATTTGCTCACAAATAACGGTTATTATGGAAGACAATTATGAGCAAATATTTTTGATTCGATGTTAGTTCCATATATTTTTAATACAATGATATATCAGTTACTTTTAAAATGATATCTAGAAAAGAATGATATGGTCTAGAAGACAATGATGAGAAGACCAGCAATCCTTAGGCAATGTTCATTTTAAAAAAAAAAATCGAATTTTTTTTTTTTGTGGTTTTCAGTGTTAGTTATTGTTTACTTTTTTTTTAAAAAAAAGAATAGATTTCACTTTTTATTTACTAAAAACTTGCTATTAAATTAATAGGTACATCAACATTTAGATGATATTGTATTTAAAAATGTGTCTATTATTAGCTTTTTATTATTTTACTACAAAAAAACATTTTCAAAATTTTAAAAGTAAATCATAATAATTTAGTCTAGATTATATTATAACATTAAATTATTAGAGTTTATTATTAGATTTTTGTATTTCACTACAACTAAAATTTTCAAAATTTTAAAAGTAAACCATAATATTATTTTTTTGGTCTAGATTATATTACAATGTTAAAGTGAGTTTATTATATTTTTGTATTTTACTATAAAGAAAAAAATTTCAGAATTTTAAAAGTAGACCATAATAATATATTTCACATTTTAGTTCTTTTTTATAAATATACAATACCAATATGTTTTTAGGAATCCTGCACCTGAACACTGTTTAAAAATTACTGGTCAAGCTGGATTTAATGAAGTCAAATATGATATAACATGGTGACAGTGCAAAATATTTCTCGGTGCATCGTAAGCATATTACCTCTACGCTCTACACTATACACATTCTAATATTATAAGTTTCATAATGTCAAAATTTAATTACGAATAAATTTTAAAAAATAATTAACTAAATAATATTGATTTAAAAATACTGTAACATTCAGAAGCCCAACTTTTTGAAATTTTCATACATTGTAGTATTTTATTAAATTATTTTACACTTCACATGTAGAAACAAAAATATGAATAGTAAGCTATACAAATTTTTATAAGGTTAACAGTAAAGAAAACATATGTACAAAAATAAATTTTAATCCAAAACCTTTTAAACACGTAATAATCAATCTTAACATTATATAAATATGTTTTTTTTAACTTTTTTTTTACTTTATTTATTTATGTTGCATAAATTACAGTTATTAAAAATTTAAAATTAAAACCCAAAAATTTATTCAACGAACACAAAATGGGTGATTTTATTTAAGTTCTTTGTTTTTAATAACATGATTTGTGAGATAAAATGCAGTGTTGTGCAATTATTTTTATATTTAATATTTCATTTGTAAGTATTTATATTTTTTTAATAAAATCAATTAATTCTAATAAAAAATAACTATAATTTTGAGACATTTAGAAATTGATTTATAATTTATTTAATAAAAAAAAAGGTAACAAAACGGATCTAATAAAAGATTAATTTTTGTGAAGAAAGAATATTTATGGAATGGGTTTAGAAGTGTGATCAACAATTTCAAAATTAAATTCCTAATTGTTGCTAAAATTTGCATTTTTATGAAATTTAACCATTTTTATATAAGTATTGATAGTTTCATAATTTTATAAAAAGATAGTCCATCTCAACATTAAAATTTTTAATAATTAATTTATACGATAGTTTTTTTTAAATATTTCAAATTATTGATTAAGTTATAAAAAGTTCTAACAATAGAAATATTACATATTGAAAAGTTGTTATGTTAAATTTCTAATTAATGTTAAAAGTTTAAGAACTATTAAATAAAAAAATTTTAATGGATATCAAATTTTATTAAATAAAAATATATTTCTTAAGAATTTTTATCTTTTATTTATATATATATATTCATTATGAGTGTCTTTATTTTAGTATATTAACTATATTTTTAATTTAAAAGATTATATGAATTACATTGAAATTATAATTTATAATATGCATAAAGCTTTCAATTATTATTAATATTTTTAAATGCAAATTTAATCTTAACAGAATAAAATGTAAAACCTTAACGTATTTCAGTGAATAATTTTCCGTTAATATAAATCTGTGTGCATATTTAGAGCATTGTAAAAAAATTATTATCAAATGGCTTTTAAACTAATTGAATAAACCAAAAGGAGTAATATTTTTATATTTATACCATGTATACTTTAAGCGTTCGTTTTTAAGTAATGGTTGATCCCTTAATACCTCTTTAAAAAGAAACGAACATTCTAATCTTATAATTTACATTAACTTGACGCGAATGCATTATTATTTTCATGTAGGTGGCAGCCATCTGCATACACAAATGTAGACAAATACATTATGGTCTGAAGCACTTTCGTTTCATGTAAGTGACAGAAGCATACATGCACAAGTGTAGACAAATATGTTATTGTTTTCAAGTAAGTTACAGCAACCTGCCTACGCATTATTGTTTCTATGTAAGTTACAATAACTTGAATACATTATTATTTTCATGTAAGTGACAGCAACCTGCATACATTATTATTTTCATTTCATGTAAAATACACATTATTGTTTTCAAAAAGTGAAGCAACCTGCATACTCATTATTGCTTTCGTGTAAGTGAAGCAACCTGTATACGGATTATTGTTTTCGCATAAATGACAACAATTTGCATTCACAAGTATAGAAAAACAATATTGTTTTCATGCAATTGATATTCATCCTGAATACGTAGGTATGTTGTCTGAAGCAATTTGGAAGCCGCATTTTCTACGAGAATATACTTGTAATGGGAGAGGAAAATCGTCGCACGAAAACGGTGGAAGTGGTTCTCATTGTTGCAGAATAGAAAGGAACACAGAATCAGATCTCTGGAATATGATTCGAATATTCAAGAAAAAGAATGCACATTGGCAGAAAATTAAATACAAACGCCCGTTTCCAAATAAAATCGCGACTTAATTTGCACATAAATTTATATTGCAAAAAATATCAAAAATTATAAAGCTAATTCAGTTATTTTTAACCAAGCAACAGTAGAAGTTATTTTGTATTTGTAATAAATTTTAGGCTCCTAATTGTAATTTTTCGTAAATGAGTACTAATTTAAGTTTAAATGGTATTTCTCTTGAAGTGTTTTTATGTGCACTTTTTTTCATTTAAATAATGAACAGCTGAAATGAAACAAAAATTTTATGCAATCTATATTCTACCTGCATATACAAGTAACTAAAAATCTGAAACGAACAAAAAATTTTAAAGGAAATTATCAATGGAATTTTGTAAACCGCATCTCTGCAACAAAAACCTATGTGAGGTTTTTCTCTTAGTTGCTAAATAAATGACAAATATTGCTTTTGAAATTAATTATTTAAACAGTTTCTTTATTTACTTTTTTTTTGAAAAATTTTTTTTTTGGAGGGGGAGATTCTAAATTCACGTAAACATTTTTTATTAACTGTCATTTTAAGTATGAAAGTAAATACCGATGGTAGTATGCGCAATCCAGTTTTGATTCATATGAACATCTTGCACGTTGGAATTGCACACGATTTGTAATTGGAATTGTTGCCTCAGAGAACATGGAGGTTGTCGCATGACTTGGATCTGGAGCACGCTTTCTTCAGAATCCTCTTGAGAATTCCTTTGGCCTTGCACCCTGCGCACCCCGGGCACTTGCCCCCTCGCAGCTTGGCCCCTCCCGCGGCCAGGCTCACGGACTCCCTCTTGCGCAGGGCCTTCTCCATGGAAGACAGCTTGAGTCTGATCTGGGACAGGATTCCCACCAGCAGCTCGTCCACGTGGTGGTTGATGCCGGCGGATGTTTCGATGAACTTGCTGCCTTCCTCGATGGCCAACGAGCGTCCATCTGAAACAGATCAAAGGCGTCAGGATATCTTATGTTGTCATAATATCTTGGAATAAAGCTAATAAACTACTAGGTGATAGAGCCAGTGATGGAGAGTCGGTCAAATAATATCCGACTCTTGATTCGATCCGAATATCGGATTCTTGAGTCGGATTTATTACTATTATTATTATTATTATTTTGATTTAGATCAACTTTTAACTCTTTTCTGTAACTTTATATACTATGATCTTTATAAAATATTTAGAAAAATTTATGATATCAATTCAATGACTTTTATTGAACTCGTATATCTGTAGAAACAATTTTCATAACAGAATATATTTTCAACTTTAAAGGGAATTTTTGCAATAACTTAAAAGCCATTCTTGTCTTTTAATTGTTATTGCAAAAATACATATACTCTAAAATAACATACCAAATTAACAAGTACCAAAATATTATAGAATAGCTTAAGACAAGCAAAAGAAAATTGTATATTTTAAACACAAAGCGGCTCTGTTTGTAATACATTAAACCTTATTTATTCTTAAAAATAGAAGCTTCTATAACATCTTCTTTCATTGTGGATCCAAGATAGCTTTTTATCAGCTTCAGTGCTGAGAAAGTCTCTCAATACTTGCTGGATATGCTGCTAAAGTAGTCACTGTCTTTGATAGTAGTTATATTGTTAAAGAATACAACGGAATTGCCTCCTTAACATTGAATTTTCCCATTAATTCATAAAATTTTAGAAAAATAATTTTTTTTTTACTTATCAAATTTACAAGTATCCAATTACACAGTCCAGTCACATTAATGTGACCACCTGTCAAAAGCCAGAATAACCACCTTTGGCAGAGCAAACCGATGCGAGACGTGCAGGAAGAGAGTCAATTAGGTTTCTGAAGGTGTTCACTGGGATGTTGAGCCATGCCGACTCCAGTGCCGTGGCCAGCTGTGCTAGATTACGCGGTTGAGGATCTATGGCGCGAACAACACGATCGAGATGGTCCCACAGATTCTCGATTGGGTTTGAATCTGGTGAGTTTGCTGGCCAGGGGAGTACGGTAAACTCAACCTGGTGCTGTTCGAACCACGCACAAACACTGCGAGCTTATGACACCTCGCATTTTCCTGCTGGTAGATGCCATCATTCTGAGGAAAAATAATTTGCATGTAGGGGTGGACATGGTCCGCAAGGATGGAAATGCCAGGAAAACATTCCCCAAACCATAATGCTCCCTCCTCCAGCTGGGATCCTTCCGGCAATTGTTGCAAGGTGTTTGCTTTCAGACGTTTCACGCCGTATACGCCAACGTCCATCTGTCCGATGGAGCAAAAAACGTGATTCATCGGAAAAAGCCACCTGTCGCCATTCTGTGGACGTCCAGTTTCGGTACTGGCGTGCAAATTCCAGCCTTCTTCGCCCTACGAAAGCAGTCAGCATAGGTGCATTAACCAGGCGCATGCTGCGGAGGCCCATGCGCAGCAACGTTTTGTAACCATTGTTGAGGATACACTCTTGGTAGCCCTTTGGTTCATTTGGGCGATCATTTGCTCAACAGTTGCATGTCGATTCGCCCGAACGCATCTCCGTAACCTTCGTTCGCCTCTGTCATCTATAGCCCGTGGTGCACCACATATGCCACGCCGCTGATTTTGGATAGTGCCATTTTGCCATGTACGGTATACTTTTACCACGGCGGCACGCGATCAGCTCACAAAATTAGCCGTTTCCGAAATGCTTCCCCCTTGGCCCGAAAGCCAATAATCATGCCCTTTTGGACGTCGGATAAATCGCTACGTTTCTGCATCATGTCAACGATTGAAATGCTTTCCGATGCCCTAGGACATCCTTTATATTATACTCCACTGCAGTGTGCTGCCACCTGCCTTTTTTGTTATTGGTTATTTCACGTTGACGTCGAAAGTCGGGGGGGGTCACATTAATGTGACTGGACTGTGTATTATAGAATAGCTTAAGACAAGCAAAATAAAATTGCACATTTTAAGAAAAAAGATGCTCTGTTTGTAATGTACTAAATCTTATTTATTCTTAAAAACAGATCAAGTTTTATGACATCTTCATTCATTGTTCATTCAGATAGTCTCAGTGCTGAGAAAGACTCTCAATACTTACTTGGTATGCTGCTAAAGCAGTCGCTGTCTTTGCCAGTGGTTATATTATTGAAATATTCAACGGGATTGCCTCTTTAATATATAATTTTAACATTAATTCCTAAAATTTCGGAAAAATGAAAATTGTTGTTTAAGAATCGGGATTTTAAACAGATTCCTGATTCTGACTCTTCTTATAACTCAACTTCCATCTCTGCTCAGAACAACGAGTTGCCTGCATATCGGTTTTTCTTATTCTGTGGCTCCATTTTGCCAATGAAATTATTACTTCTGACATACATCCTTTCTGAATGCTAAACAGAATTGTTTTTGATAAAACTGAATTAACTTTAAAAATATCCTATACAGAAATAATGCATGACAATTTTCTAGGCACCATCAGTTTCAACAGAAGATGAAGGTAATGCATTAATTCAGATAATTGCACACTACATGTATTAGTGTATCAAATTTAATAGTGCAATGGTGTTGGGCGATAAAATAAAGTGTATTCTATACAATATTTGTGCTATATATGAGATAGGATATTCATTCTTATATTTTGTTACAATATTTATTTTGCTACTAATTGGCATCCCGTTGACGGAAGAGTACCTAAATTACTTTAAAAATACACTATACTTTATAATTTAACATCAAACAGAAAACAATCTGTTATTTCTATTAATTTTCCCAAATTCAACTAATTATATAAATTTTTTAGGGAACTGAATGGCCGAGTGGCTAGCGCTCTGGTGCTCGGTACCACAGGTTTCGGGTTCGAGTCCCGGCGGTGTCATGGATGTTTGCAGTAGTTCGGAATCCACTTTAAACCGTAGGTCCCGGTATAACAGGATCGTAGAGCGTTTCGGAAGTATTGTTGCTCCGTGTCCGAAGCGTATCTTCAAGCTACACGCACCTCCTGGGTAGTGCTAAGTGAGTAGCGTCGGTGCAGCGCTTGCCTTAAGACATCGAAGACAATTGTTTTAAGTGTTTGCCAGCTGCATTAAAACAAAAAAAAAAATTTTTTTCTTACGTAGATTCATATGAGAAATGCTAGACTTTTGTCAGTGAAAATAAAGATAATGAAGAATTTTATCTTCGTTCGAGGCTACACATCATTGGTTAAATTTTCCTATACGATGAAGCAACCCAAATGAAGTTAAGATAAATAGGAATAGTGAAGACTTTTGCAGAAATTTCAAGTGAGCTGTATGTCTATTATAGCTAAACGAAAACTACAACTAAACGATTAATACTATTATTATGATTATTGGCTATTACTATTACTTTTACTATTATTGAGAATTTGACTATAACTATTATTATGATTACTATGACTCTAAGACTATGATTACTAAGACTATATGATACTATGTTATGTTTGACACTCTAAACTATACTAAAAAGGAATTGTCTAAATAAAAATTTTTGCTCCAACTTAACCTGCTCCTTGTAAATTTATAATTTTGAAAGTCATTTTAACAATGAACTTTCGAAAATATAAATATAATTTAATTAATAAATACAATTTACGTTATTTTTTAAAAATAAAAATGACTAATTATTTACAGGAAGGCATGCCAGTGAGATGAATTTGCTGCATCAAAGGGAACGGAAACGAGCTGGAACATGTAGAATGGAATTATTCATTGTTCCTAAACAGACAGAGGACAGATGAATTGTGACGCCACAAAAGATGCATTATTATTAAGAACGGCGATATCTCCGTTTCCAGAACTGTAACGGAAATGAAAAGAACCCTCTGGATCGAAAACAGAGCAGTGATAGTTCGGAAATGAATCTTTTATACTCAGTGGCGCTAATCCTGCAGAAGTTCTTTTGACACAAACCAATTAAACGTTTGCAAAATGAAAAGAAGGAAAATTATATTAGCACCCATTATTATTGCATAGCGAACGAAGCTTGATAATTTCAACTCATATGAACTTTTTAATTGAATAAGACTTCCAAAAAAGATGACTTTATTAAAATTCTTACGTTTTAATTAACGAGTGCAGCCAAAATAAGAGTAACCAGATGTTCTTAATGTTCTGTGAATAGTTTGGTTCCTGCCAGAAACCCCATCACTTCTTGCTTTTTGTATACTACTGTACCCAAAAGTAAGACCAATTATTTTTTCTCAAAAACTCTTTATTTATTCTTCCAAATTTATTTCATCGCCTTCAAAATAATCTCCTCCGGACGCAATGCACTTATGCCAACTTTTTTTCCGATCCTCAATGCATGCTAGAAAGTCATCGGCACGGATGGCCTTCAAAGCGTGTGAATCTCTTCAATCGACTCAAAACGGTGTCCCCGGAGTGGTCTTTTGAGCTCAGGAAATAGCCAGAAGTCACACGGTGGGAATACGGTGGTTGTGGAATGATAAGGTTTTCATTTTTTGCGAAAAAGTCACGAAGAATCAACGCAGAGTGAGCTGGCGCATTCAATATTTTCGGTACCAATCGAGATTTGACGCGTTTAAGGCCCAAAATGGAATTGACTGATCCTTTTAACTTCCAAAATCATCAGCAAGGTCTCTTGTAAATCGACGGTTTGTAAGTACCAAATCTTTAATTTTTTATGACGTAGCTTCGTCGGTTGAGGTCGTGGGTCGACCAAAGGGCTCTTCGCCTTCAACGCGTTCTCTGCCTTTTTGAACTGTTTATACCACTTCTAAACATTTCTTTCCGATATAGGAATGCCCGCCGAATGACTTCTGTAGCATTCTATACGTTTCCCCAAACAAAATGTAAAAATGCAACACTAATGAATATTTTGACGAGAAATTTCACACAGATGTCAAGGACAGTGTCAGCAACCTAAAAAAAATTAAATTCCATAAGCCCTGGAATTTTAAATTTAAAATGAGTCTTACTTTTTGGACACAGTAGTAAGGCTGTATTGAACACTAGACTCATCAATGCAAAGTAAAAGGGAAAAATGCTTTTATATTAATAATGTTTTTATTTAATAACTCTTAAATTCTTTAATGTATAACCTTATTTAAAAACAGACAAAAATTGTCATTTATGAATTTGATTTGGATAAATTAAATAAATTAATTACATGGAACAATTGAAATAAGAGAATAAATGCACCCAAAAGATGGTTTCGAGATACGATTTTCTTAATAGTAATTGAGATATTCTCTATATAATATGATAGTTACAGGAATATTTGCACAAGCTTGTATTATTCCAATAACTTAAATCTCTTTTTCCTTTAATGTTATTGTCTTTATCAGTGGGCTAATCACATTGTACATTTGAAATGAGACTCACCGATGTAAAGCAAAATGAAAAAAAAAAAAAAAAAAAAAGAAACGCTTTATATAAAGAAATGTTTAAATAACTATACTTAGCTAAACTCAATCATAGTAGCAAATTCCTCGTGGTGCATCCTAGCTGACACCGAATCTGCTACATAGCTGCTGTCTTGTAGCGAATATTTTAAAGTCAAAGTAGCTAGCCATTGTAAACAATGACATCATTTTTCAACATCATCAATCTATCTTCATCAACATTATTACGTCTCTTTAACTTTTCAATGTTATTGTTTTTATTTTTTAAAAAGAAGGATTCTCCGGATCGCATTGTCTTCTCTTCACCATCCATCAGTGGACTTATTATACATAAGTCATTGAACGTGGGACCCACCGATGTAAATCAAAAGGAAAAATAAATGCCTTATATTAACAAATGTTAAATAACTCATTCAAAGTAGCAAGTTCTTCCTGGTGCATGCTAGCTATCATAGAATCTGTTACATATTTGCTTTCTCGTAGCGAATAATCAATCAAAGTAGTTAGCTTTGTTAAATACGACATCCTTCACAAAATAACCCTGAATAGTTCTTAGTGTAACATAATTTTAATTATCTTGCAATGTGAGTGACATTTACATAATAATGGCCGAATAATCCTTAACATTAATGTACCATATTATCATCAAAACACCTCCAATTTTTTTGAAAATTTATTTTTTAGATCATATTCTTTGAAATAAATCGAGACCTTATCTGACGCATGCTCAAAAAATAAGGTGCATTCATGCATTACTGATAGTGAATTTCAAGGCTTTGCTCTACTGCTCTACAAGGCTACTTACTACACAGTGGAAGTCCTCACTGAAGCAGCCCTTTGAATGGGATGAAGCAGAGTTTCTGATAAGAGACCTTAAAACACTTTGCCGTGCCACCGGCGGAAGAGAGATAGGCATAAGGATGCCCAACGTTAATTAATTGTACACCCTATCTAGTGACTGGATTCCGCTAATTGAAGTTACAGTAAGGAGTACTAAATTAAGCAGGCTCAGCGAGGTAGATATGCCATGTATAACCAGGTTTTCATTGTTTATTTGCAAGTAGTTTTTACAATGGTAATATTTAAATGGACTTATTGTTAATATTTAATGGACTTATAGTTAAAAGTTAATAGTTAATAATTAAATAATTAATGGACTTATTGTAATAGTTAATAGAATAGGTGCACTTCGTATTAAAAAAAAAAAGCTTCTTTGAGTGAACATACATCTGCAAATTTTTTAAAGCATGGATATTAATGAATTAAAAAAATAATAAACATTTACTAAAACAAGTAATAAAAATTTTTTTATAGTCAATTCCTACTTGTTTTCACCATATTGCAGAAAGTCCTTTATAAATAATTTTCATTCATTTTTTCAAGTTTATCTGGCGCCATCTATGGGTAGATATGTGCAGCTTAAATCTAAAAAAAAGCTAAAATTAATTAACTAAATTTAATGACTGAATTAATATTTGAAAAAACTGTATTCACATCCAGTGTCATCCCCTACAAGTTCAAAAATATGTATTTGAACTTGAGTGGATGAATACAAAGTGTTTTATGAACGATTGAGAAGTTGAACAAGACATATATATGGACAGTGTGAGCTGACAGAAGGAATTGAAAAAAAGAAACCCCATTTTAAAGAGCGATTTAATGAAACTTTTTCGATATGACCCGATAAATTCGATTTACTAAGAAAAACTCAGAATCCAGTTTAAACTGACTATTAAAAAAAAAAAATACTAAAAATAACTTGGAAGTTAATATAATAGTCAGTATCAAATTAAATTCCTTATTCAATATCTATAACGTCTTTATTATTACAGAAACATAGCCCACTCATCTTCATCTCATACAAGAGAAATGACTTATAAAACTCAGAATCAAATTTGGACTTGAACATTGAAAAAACTTATTAAATATTTTAAGTGAATATAATAGCCAGCATTAAATTAAATTCCTTATTCAATATGTACAATGTTTTTATAATTGCATAGATATAGCTCACTCATCTTCATCTAATCCATACTTATAAAATTCAGATCCAGGTTTTGGTATGACTACTGTAAACAACAAAAAAATACTAATATAATAAGTTAACACTAATGCCCAGCATCCATTTAAATTCCTTGTTTACTTTATAAAACGTTTTTATAATAATATATGCTCATATAAAAATGAAATAAACATTGCATCTTAGATAAATAATAAGAGAGATCTTGATTAAATTTCATCGGTCAAATATTGATTTATTGTTTATTCCCCTTTTATTTCTTTCATTGATAAGAACAAATAATTTATATTCTTATTTTTATGGTATTTTTGGTTACTTTTAATGAGCCTCTTACACAAATCATCAAAGATCTTTTTATCTTGAATCAAAACTTAATGCTGCTCGAATACTCATAAAAATAAGAAACAATAACAGACATTATACATTAACTCCATTGTGTTATTTAAATCAATTTAACTGCCTTAAAGTGTTAATGTAGAAAAAATTTGCAGTAACTAATTGAAAATTTTTTATTCTGTAACACATCATAACATTTTCCTTCATCATAAATACAGCAAAATTAACGGGAAAACAAAATCGTTAATACACTTTTCCAGAATCTGAAGAATATGTTTGGCAATTAAACGAACTTTGTGCTTCATCGCTTCAATCGTAAATTTCTTTTGACAGCTATAAATTTACTGGAATTACCGATGAGTTATGTAAAAATGCAGCTTGTACTTAAACTCATCGCCATCTTTGGTAACAGTTTTATAAACACAAGTAATGTAAAAAAAAAAAATGTTTTTTAAGTCAATTCCTACTTTTTTTTTCACTCTTTTGAAGAAAGTCCTTTATAAATAATTTTCACTAATTTTTTAAAAAGTTTATCTGGTGCCATTTATGGGTAGATATATGAAACTTAAATCTAAAAAAACTAAAAATTAATTATTTAAATTTAATTACTGATTTAATATTTGAAAAACTGTACTCACATCCAGTGTCACTACAAGTTCAAAAAAATGTATTTGAACTCGAGTGGATGAATCAAAAGTGTTTTTTGAACGATTGAAAATGTGAACAAGATATATATAGAGGGAAAGTGTGAGCTAATAGAAGGAATTTGACAATGTTTAGCAAGTCCTCTTTTTTTTTGAAAAAGAAAAGCAAATACTGAAACATATTCTATTTCAATTGAACTTTTTTTTCAAATCAAACAATTCTTGAGAATCAAAAGATTTTTTTTATTTATTATATTGATGAAATCCACCTCATTAGTTGCTTTACTTTTTTTTTTTTCTTCTCCTTGTATCTTTGCCATTAGCAAAATCTTTTTTTTTTTTTTTTTTTTTTGCTTTTGCTTATTAAACTTTTTTTGCCTCTTTCATGGAACTTTGATCCTTTTTCTTTCGTTATTTTTTACTTCGAATTATCTTCTTTCCTGGGCTGCACGTAATAGTTTTACTCAGTCTAGGTTTTCTATTTCTTTTATAATAAATATCATGGAAAGTTCATAGGCTGAAATGACGATGGCGCTACTAGTATTAAATCTGTATGATGTTTAGTTAGCCCGAACCTTCAAAAGACACGTGTATAAATTCGAGCACAGCTGCTTGCACTATTAGTTTGGGAGTTTTAGTGCTTTTTAGTGTATCTTTTTATTGCAGTCCACTCGGCCATGTTTCATCCATTGTCACATGTCGACGCAAGAATTCCTGGTTTATTAAATTGAACAGCTCCAAACACTGCTTAGAATCATCCATTCGTTGTTGTTTTAAATTGTGAGCTCGCGCGGCACCTTTTCTGAAATGCAGAGCTTTTTGTAATATCCAAATGTTCACAAGAAAAATGAACACGCTCCTTTGATATCTTTAGGGTCTCAATCAACTTCACTAAAAGGTCATCAGAAAGAAAGAATAAACATTTTTTAGATAAGTTTTCGTCAGAATAATAGCCTCTTTTTTTGTACATCCATGGTGCTCGTTTTTGCCTCGTTTAAATTTAGCAAAAAATGGTTGATTTTCCTGGTGCAAAGTCCGAATAATGCTGCCAAGCCTTATCATATTTTTTTTTTTTTTTTTTTTTTTGCCAATGTAGAAGCAATGCTTTATTAACACACGAAATTCTTTTTATCCATTTTTTCAAACTAACAAAAGTTGCTTCACTAAAAATGCTATAACTCACATACTAATAGTGCAACAGCTGTCAAATTTATACACGTGTCGCGGTTAGTAACTAAAAATCATATAGATTTAATACTAGTAGCACCATCTATGTGTTTAGCCTATGAACATTTCGAACCACCTGTCATAATATTATTGAAACATTGTAGATGATGTTAAATGATCCACTGTAAAAGATGATGACACTTCAAAGACCATTAACTGTTAGCATAGGGATTAGTGCTTTTAAAATAACATATATTTTTATTGATCTGATCCACAGTACATGATGATGTTGATCCGAGTACAAAAATATTCTTTCAAAGAAAATAGATCATGATTTATTTAGCTTATAAATTAGTCATTTAAATAACATATCTTTTACTGATCCATGCTGCTTTTTGTGAAGAAAGACTAAAAAGAATAATAGAAAGAAAGAATAAAAGAATAATAGAAAGAAAGAATAGAATTCATGGTATATTTAGCCTATAAAAATGTTATTTGAATAATATATTTTTAAATCCATTTTACATGGTGTTTTGTGATTCAAAGCACAAAAATACCATTTCAAAGAATAGAGTCCATGCTAAGTTTAGTTTATGAATTTCATTTAAATAAAATATCTTTCCACTGTTCCCTGGTACATGGTGTTAAGTGAGGTGCCAGATGAGTACAAGTTTTCACCAAATTTCTCAAAATTAACATACAGTACTAATATAATCATGGATACATTCTTAGGAAAAAGATAAAAAAGTAATTCCGAAAATGAGCATAAAAAATAGAAATGATACACTTTGATAATCTAATCAACAATGAAAAATAAATGAGCCATAATATTGTAAATAGAAATTATTATAACACAAAATCATATAATTTCATAAAATAAAATTTCTGAGATTATCATTTTTTTGTTTGAACAGACAATAAACAAATGCAAATTTGTAAGAGAAAGAATGCATAAGTCATTATTGTAGCATTGAATCGTATTTATTTAAAACATTGCAAAGTAATATCCTTATACAATACTTACAAAAAAAAAAAAATATATATATGTATTATTGATCCTTTTTTATTTTAATTCTCTATTCAAATTAAGATGAGAAAAAGGTCAATAAATTGATTGGTAAAAGAAGTCAACTTTTAGAATATTCATAATTTTCATTCATAGATGGCGCTACCTGACATTTTAACCTATAAAAAGAAGATTTGGTTTGTCGCTCTACGGTCATTTTTTGCACACTTTTTAGGCTAATTAGACCGGGACTTACAGTGTATAAAGAATATATTTAAGCTGTCTTGAGATATCAGACACATTTGATCAGAGGTGCACTATAATTAAAGTACAACAAAAAGCGATAGACTAAGACAAAGATAATTATAGTTATATGCATAATTATGCCAATATAAAGTGAAAAAATAATGTTGTACTGAGCTTAAAAATTAAAAATTGTTTAGCTTTGCCCGGGAACATAGCAGAAACTGGTTGTAAAATAAAATTCCGTAAGCAGAATAAGATATATTAAATTTTTATTGATTACAGCATTCTTCAACATAAAATATAAATAATTTAATTAACACAAGAAATATCGAATGATATTCAGATTATTTTTAACGTCGATTTCGTAAACGACGGAATTAAATATTTTGAAGCTGATATAGCCACACAATTTGAAATGCAGATAAGAAGTAACTCATTTTAATTATTTCTATATCGAAGCAGTATTTATTGGAAACGTATTTTAATTTTAGCAAACTGATTTAAATTTAGCATCATATTGTGGGTATAGTTTCCTACTGCATAGTAGTCACTGTTATCATAATAGGGATTGTGAAAGAAAGCACTTTTTTCTCTTTTTCACGATAAAAGCAAATATTAATAGAACGAAATCGAATGATAAATGAAAAATGAATGATCTTAATAAAAAATATTTATCGTTTGCGATATCTTGCAATTATAACATTAAACCGGTTATAATACATTTTGGATACTCTTACCATTCTATGCACATGTACAAATATTATTCTAATATTACTTGCATAGGAAAGAAACAACTAAGTAAATGAAATAACAATATAAAGCGAATACATCCAGTCTGGGACCGCGTGTCTGGCGCTCAGTGCCACAGGCTTCTGGTTCGAGTCCCGGCGGTGACATGGGTGTTTGTAGTGGTTTACTTTAAGCAGTAAGTCTCGGTCTCATATGACTGTAAAGAGCGTAATGGAGCCAATTTCTACGTGTGGGTGCTCCATCACAACAGAAGCTGCACTCTTTCCCTGAGTAGATTAGTCATGGCATGTCCGTCCTGCACTGCAGGACACTGAGGATTAGTCACAACATCAAGTCTAATGTATTAGCCGTATAATTGAAAGCAGTGGTAGTCAATCAGAACCCTACTGCCCACTAGTTAGTGTTCCAGCTTGTATGGTAGGTTGCAGGAGTTTTGCCAGACTACTTTGCACTTTCCAATTTTTTAATTTGAACTTTTAAAAAGTTGAAATGGAAATTCTCTACAATATTGTTTAAAAATGCCTGTATCCAAATATGTGGAAAAGGATATTCAGTCTATTGATGCCTTTTTACCTACCTTATGTCTTGCGGAATCAGGCTTCAATGCTGTTAATCATATTATGACCAAAGAATGAAACTGCCTGAATATTTCAGAAAAAGGAAACCTTTGTTTGTTTCTTACTGAAATTGAGCCAGATGTCCAGTATTAATAGATATGGTGATCGAGTGACCACCGTTCTGGTGCTGGGTGTCACAGATTTCGGGTCGAGTCCCTGTAGTGCCATGGATGTTTGCAGTGGTTCGGAATCCACTTTAAGCTGTAGGTCCCGGTCTAACATGACTGTTGAGCATAGGAGTGACAACCCTACCTCGTAAAAAGAAAAACATCTCCTGTCTCGAAATCTGCCAGGCAGACGGCCTTGGCCCACCATTGGGCTGTTGCGCAGATAATGATGATATCCAGTATATTAGATTTAGATCTGCACCATCAGCCTCAGGGATCCCATTAATTATTTAAATAATTAAATTTAATTTCATCCGACTTCAAGCTTTTGTGTATGTAAAATGAAAAGATAGATTTAATTACAATAAGTTGTTTTATAAAGATTTATTCTGCCGAACTTAAGTCAAAACTTAAACTGCCGACATAAAATATTTGGTAAGAAATTATCATTATATGCTGTAACTCTGCTTCATAAATTTTATAAAGTAAAGTTACTTCCCTACTTTATAATTACCCATTATTGCGAAACCGGTGGGCATTTAGACTATTTTGCTGCTAACAGATATACAAAAGTGGGAATTGAGCATAAAATGGTCTCCCACTTTAAATGGCTACTCCTCATTGAAAGCAATTCCACTGAAAATCAAATTAAAACAAGTAATATGAACAAATATTTTTTAAAGACAATTCCTCCTCTTTTTTCACTATATTCACTAGAAAGTCCTTTATAGATAATTTCCATTCATTTTTTTTTTTTAAGTTTATCTCTATTGGTAGATATATGCAACTTAAATCTAAAACAAACTAAAATGGATTAATTAAATTTAATTACTGAGTTAATATTTGAAAGAACTGTATTCACATCAGTGTCATCCACTGCAAGTTAAAAAAATGTGTTTGTACTTGAGTGGACGAATAAAAAGTGTTTTAGGAACGATTGAAAACGTGAACAAGATATATATAGGGAGAGTGTGAGCTAATACACAGTGCAGTCCCATTAATGTGACCCCCACCTACTTTCGACGTCAACGTGAAATAATTCATCACAAAAGGTAGTGGAGTGTATATAAAGAATTCCACTTAATACCCCACTCCACTTAAAGCCAGAATAGACAAGAGTGTCTATTCTGACTTTTGACAGGGGGTCGCATTCATGGAACTGGACTGTGTAGAAGGAATTGAATAAGTATTGATATTATTCCACATTTATAAAAAAAAAAAAGCTGCCTTTATTTAAACAACATTTATAACTGGCGGTTTACCCGACGTTGCTCTGTTATTTAATTTTACTCTATTTTGTGAGACAGCAGAATAAATGTAGCAAAAATTAATGTGTCTACTCGCCTTACGTTTCCTTGGTAGGCATTGTTAGAGTAATAACACACTTATAAAATCAACTGTACTTATAATAAAAACAAAATACAAGCAAAATTGCGAAATGAAGTCGTCACATGCACTGATTCGGGCAAAATAATGCGAAAGGTACTCCGCGCTGCCAATACCAAGCATCTCCACTGAGGTGCCTACAATACTGTAAAACACATTTCTATACATTTTTTTGAAAACGATATATTAACATATTTAAACATTTTTTTACACTCAGTGTATTGAAGGATTAATAGAATTCATGTAAAACAGAGAAACAGCAAATTGAATTTTTGCCTTCTAACTTTACCGCCCCCTCCTTTTATATGAGAGGTAGAAAATAATTGAAAAATTCAATTCTTTGAGATTCTTCCTCTCATTCAATCGAGGTAATGAAGAAAAGAAATCAGGGGAAAGAGGTAAAATCTCAAGATTTAAAGTAACTTGCGTAGCCAAGTTTGAAAGCTCTAAATTGAAAAACAATTGAATTTGTATAAAGCACCAAAAACTGATTTTCAAATATATATATTCGATAGAGTACGTACGGCAATTTATGTCATATACATATATATATTTTACACACATAATCTTTTGTTTATGTGTTCCATTTACATTTTGGGCCAGTTTCCTTTTGTCTACCTTGCTGCTGTCCATGCATTGTATTTGCTCCTCTTCTAAAATCCTTCCAAGTTCGAAGCTCTCGGCTGCCATCATGCCAAACCATCAGCATCATCGAACCACAAGAAAGGAATCTCCAACATAAAGAACAGCTTCCTTTTTCTACTCTGCTGTTTCGTGCACCATATTTCTCCTCATCTGAAGTTTTTCCAAGATGGTAGCCTGCGGCTGTCACCTTGCTATATCATCCTCTTCACCCATGCTCAAGAAAGAAATCGCCACCACAAAGAAAAATTTTCTTTTCTACCTTGCTGCTTTCTCATGGACTGCATTCATCTCCTCATCTGATGTTTTTCCCTGATAGAGACTTGCGGCTATCTTGTGGCCAAGGAGCTTCGTTAAATACAAATTTGGGTTTGTTGTGACAATTTATGTCATTTGTATGAATCAAATAATGTTTCGTTCAAAACAAATTCTTATTCTGTAACTTTATAGTTGAAATTTCTCTGGATTATGTCCTTATGATTACCATTCGAACTTTAACAGTAGAGGCTCAGATATCAGCTTTATTAGACCGGACGTAGAAACTTTGGCTTATTTCTTTTTCAAAAGTGTAGTTATTTCATTAGTTATGCTGTTACGCAGGGAATTTCTTATGTACCCTCTAAATAAATAAAAGGATTAACACACACACACACACACACACATTGTCACACACGCCCATACACACACGCACATACACACACACACACATACACGCACACACACATGTATGGATGGGCTGAGGGCTAAGTGACTAGTGCATGGTGCCACAAGTTTCGGGTTGTAGTCCTGGCGGTGCTCTGGATGTTTTTAGTCCACGTTAAACAGTGGGTAATATGACTGTAGAGCTTTTAGGCGTCGTACTAACAGTCTTAACCAGCGAAAAGAAAATATATCCTATCTCGAACTCTTCTAGTAAGGCAGGCGGCCTTGGTCCATCATGGGGCTTTTACCCAATGAAGAAGGAGATTTACCTATTTTTATGCATCAATTATAATATTCTGAGTATAGTTTTATCAAGAAATATGTACTCTCAAGATATTATGAACTATGTTATTGATGCTGGATCCGAATCAAAAAAATCCAGTGATGTATTCCGATCTCTCCCTCCCATGTATATAGTATGTTGTGCCTTGCTCGTGTTCTTTCTAACAGAAATTAGCAAATGTTTTGAACAGAAAATTCAATGCTTTCTTTTTTTTTATAAGCAAGCTGTATGTAACATTTGCATCTTCCCTTCTTCATTACATAGCATAGTGACTTACATAACAGTTAGCATAAGTAGTGCGTAACCTGTTTTTAAGAATTGTGTTTTCATAGGATATGCAATTCGACAGATATATTTAAAAATATTTGTAATGAGATATGATGTTTTTTTCTAATGCAGATGGCAAACATTTAGACAGTTGTCTTTGATGCCTTGAGGCAAGCGCTACACTGAAGTTACTCACTTTTGCACTACCCAGGAAGTGCGTGTAGCTTGAAGATAAGCCATGGAGAAGTAGTAACACTACCCCCCGCAACACTCTACAATCATGTTATAGCTGGATTTACGGTTTAACGTGGATTCCGAACCACTACAAACATCCATGGCATCGCCGGGACTCGAACCCGAAACCTGTGGCACCGAGAACCAGAGCGCTTGCCACTCGGCCATCAGGCCCCAAGAGATATGATAGTTAATGAAATTAAAAAGGGCATGGCTCTCATAAATATGGTGCTGTGAATAGAACTTTTTTTTTTTTTCCAATGCAGCTGGCAAACAGACATGTACGTCTTTGGATGCCTATAAGGACTGCGCCGATGTTACTCACTTTGCATTACCCAGGGGGTGCGTGTAACTTGATGGTAAGCCACGGACGCGGAGTAACAATGCCCCCGCTGCTCTCTACAATCCTATTAGGACCGGGACCTACGGTTTAAAGTGGATTCCGAACCACTACAACACCCATGGGCAAAGCCGAGATTTGAACTCGATACCCGTGGTACCGAAAGCCAGAACTATGATTTTCAATAATTATCTATGTAAATTCAGAAATTACTTAGGGTTCAGGGATTGACTGTTAGCAATTTTTAAGTTCACAGCCAGAGTTAATTAAATTTTCTGTTCATCAGCAAGGACTCACATTAGTAATAAATTTATCCCTTACTAAGATGATTTCGTTTGCGTTGAATTCGCATGTTGAACAAGGAATTCATCCTTTCCTAATTCCGCATGACTTTAGGGGGAACCATTGTTTGTGGCGATAAATGGGAAACCTAAATTTAATTCATTTCTTTCTATTATTATCAAAACACATTAGTTCATTGCAAACAAATCCAAGTAAATGATGTTGACAAATATCCTGGTTAAAAGGCACGCTCTAAGGAAAGCGGAAAAGTTCGTTAAGTTGATCAGAAATCCATTTAAAATGTGTTTTAACCCTATTATAATGGATGTCATAGTAAAAATGAATTACTACCGTCTGTTGATGTGCTTATAATACAGCTTTCAACAGAATCCTTTATTCTGAGATTTCCATTGACAGACCAGTTAAAGCGATTACCGAGCGACGCCGAGAGCTAGTTTCGAATAAATTAAGCAGACAGCAAGGCGAGCAATTATTGGATCCATAATTTGAAATGACTTAAGGCGCCAATGAAAAGGCGCCACTTCATGGACAAAACGTGCTTTGGCTGATCAAATATTTACTTTTAAGAAGCTGAGCTTCACTTAATCCTCTTTATGTCTTCTTCTTCTCCCTCCCCGCTTATTAATCGCTCTTCCGAAATCCGTGAAGCTTTATGGAATTTCATTATTTTAAGAAGCGACAAGGTGCTTAAATTTAATTTCAAGATTGAATAAAAGGAAATTATCACTCTGGTAGAAGATGAGATTTTTTTTATTATAATTTCGAGCGATAAGTAAGACATTACTATATATAAAAGTTATTCACGCTTTGAAATGCCTCAAGTGCACACATTTAAACAGGTATCGAATTTTGCAAAAATATATAAATAGTTTTTAATCATTTTTTGATTTTGTTTTTCAATGAACAGATGGATTAAAAATGCTTTTTCAGAAATCCAAAAGTACATTTGATTGTAGAATTACTACCACTTAAAATAAATTCATAAAATAAATCAGTGCCTATTTTACATTGAAAGGTTTTACCTATTGTAACATCTTGGTCTACAGTAACCTATAACAGTTCAAGAAGAGGGCAACTTTCAGATTCATGGGAGCACTTTAATTTTTATTTACAAGCATAGTGACTTTCATAACAGCATAAGTGGCATTACATACCAGTTAGCAAAGTAGTGCGCAATCTGTTTTTAAGAGTGTTTTCATAGATATGCAATTAGACAGATATGCATAAAAAATATTTGTAATGACATATGATAGTTAACCAAATAAAAAATGGACATGGCTCCCATAAATATACTATCGTGAAAAAGAACCATAATTATCAATAATTATCGATATAAAATCAGAAATTGCTTAGGGTTCAGTGACTAATTGCTAGCCATTCTAAAGTTCATAGCACGAGTTAATTAAAGTTTTTGTTGATCAGCAAGGACTTCCATAAGAAGTAATTATATTCTTTACTAACATGATTTAGTTTGTATGTTCAGGAATTCGTCGCTTCCAACCTCAACATGTCTTTAGGGGGTGCCTTTGTTTAGGGGAACGATTGTTTCAGGAAAACGCAAATTTAATTCGTTTCCTTCTATTATTAACAAAACACATACATTCATTGCAAACTAATCCAAGTAAACGATGTTGACAAATATCCTGGTTAAAAGGAATGCTCTAAGGAAGGCGGAAAAGCTTGTGAAGTAGATGAAAAATCCATTTAAAATGTGTTTTATCCCCATTATAATGGATGTCATGGTAAAAATGAATTACTTCAGTCTGTTGATGTGCTTATAATACGTCTTTCGACACAATCCTTTATTCCGAGATTTCCTCTGGCAGACCAGTTAAAGCCATTACCGAGCGACGCCGAGAGCTAATTTCGAATAAATTAAGCAGGCTGCAATTATTAGACCCAGTTTGAAATGACTTAAGGCGCCATGAAAAGGCGCCACTCCAGCACAAAACGTACTTTGGGCTGATCGAATATTTAGTTTTTAAGCTGAGCTGCACTTAATCTTCTTTATGTCTCCTCGCTTATTAATCGCTCTTCTGTGAAATCCGTGGAGCTTTTTGGAATTTCATTACTTGAGAAGCGACAAGGTGCTTAAACTTAATTTAACGATTGAATAAAAGGAAATTATCACTCTGGTAGAAGATGATATTTATTTTAAATTTTGAACAATAAGTAAGACATTAATAAATACAAAAAAATTCAGATTTCTAAATTTCACAAGTGTACACATTTAAACAGGTATACATTTTGCAAAAATATGTAAATAGTTGTAATCATTTTTGATTTTGTTTTACAATGAACAGATGGATTAAAAATGTTTTTTTCAGAAATCCCAAAGCATATTTGATTGTTTAATCTCTACCAAGGTAGGTAGCTGATTCATAAAATATATCAGCGCCTATTTTACATTTAATTCTATTGCCTATTGTAACTTCTAAGTCTATATTAGATGTATAACGGCTTCAAGAAGAGTACCAATTTCAGGTTTTTGAGAACATTTTTAATTTTTATTTACAAGCATTATGTATGCATAGTATGCTGTGTTTTGTTTGTATTATCTCATCAGAAATTTGCAAATGTTTTAAACAGAAAATTCAATGTCTTCTTTTCATTTAAGCTAGCAGTATGTGGCCTTTCCACCCTACATTTCATTTTATCCCTAAGCTTCGTCATTAGATAGCAGAGTGACTTTCATAACAGCAGAAGTAACATTACGTATCAGTTGTCAAAATAATGCGTAACCTGTTTTTAAGAATTGTGTTTTCATATAATATGCAATTAGAGAGTTATTTTTTTAAAAAAAAAAAAAATATTTGCAATGTGATATGATAGTCAACCAATTAAAAAGGACACAGCTTCCATAAATATACTATCGTGAAAAAGAACCATAATTATCGATATAAAATCAGAAATTGCTTAGGGTTCAGGGACTAATTGCTAGCCATTTTTAAGTTCATAGCACGAGTTAATTAAAATTTCTGTTGATCAGCTAGGTCTTCCATTAGTATTAATTATATTCTTTACTAACATGATTTAGTTTGCGTTGAATTCGCATGTTGAATTGGGAATTCGTTGCTTCCTAACTCAACATGTCTTTAGGGAGACCATTCTTTAGGGGGAACTATTGTTTGCGGCGATAAATGGAAAACGCAAATTTAATTGAATTCCTCCTATTATTACCAAAACACATTCGTTCTTTGCAAACTAATCCAAGTAAACGATGTTGACAAATATCCTGGTTAAAAGGCATGCTCTAAGGAAGACGAAAAAGCTTGTGAAGTGGATCAAAAATCCATTTAAATGTGTTTTAACCCCATTATAATGGATGTAAAGGTAAAAATGAATTACTTCAGTCTGTTAATGTGCTTTATAATACGGCTTCCGACGGAATCCTTTATTCCGAGATTTCCTCTGACAGACCAGTCAAAGTGATTACCGAGCGACGCCGAGAGCAAGTTTCGCATAAATTAAGCAGACAGCAAGGCGAGCAATTATTGGATCCAGTTTGAAATTATTTCGGGCGCCATGAAAAGGCGCCACTTCAAGAACAAAACGTATTTTGGACTGATCAAATATTTAGTTTTTAAGCTGAGCTTCACTTAATCTTCTTTGTGTCTCCTTGCTTATTAATCTCTCTTCCGAAATCCGTGAAGCTTTATGGAATTATTATTTAAGAAGCAACAAGGTGCTTAAATTTAATTTGAAGATTGAATAAAAGGAAATTATCACTCTGGTAGAAGATGAGAGTTATTTTTAAATTTTGAACGATAAGTAAGACATTAATGTATAAAAAAAAAGTTATTCAGATCTCGAAATTTCTCAAGTATACACATTTAAACAAGTATATATTTTTGCACAAATGTACAAATAGTTGTAATCATTTTTTGATTTTCTTTTTAGAATGGGCAGATGTATTAAAAATGCTTTTTTTTCCGAAATCCAAAAATTATATTTGATTGTGGAATTTCTACTACATAAAATAAATCAGCGCCAATTTTACATTCAAAGTCTATTGTAACATTTTGCTTATTGTAACATCTTGTTCTATACTAGACTAACGGTTCCAGAAGAGTGCCACTTTCAGGTTCATGGGAACACTTTAATTTTTATTTACAAGAATTATATATATTAGTTTGTTGTGCTTTGTCCGTGGTTTATCTCATCAGAAATTTGCAAAATGTTTTAAACAGAAAATTCAATGTGATCTTTTTTAAAGCTAGCAGTATGTAGCGTTTGCACCGTACATTTTACTTTTACCCCCTCAGCTTCGTCATTAGATAGCATAGTGACTTTCATAACAGCATAAGTAGCATTACATATCAGTTGGCAAAGTAGCGTAAACCTGATTTTAAGAATTGTGTTTTCATACGATATACAGATATGTTTTGAAATTATTTGTCATGATATTTGATGATTAACCAAATAAAAAAGGACGTGGCTTCTATACTTATATTATCGTGAAAAGGAACCGTGATTTTGAATAATTATCGATATAGAATCAGAAATTGCTTAGGGTTCAGGGACTGATTGCTAGCCATTTTGAAGTTCATAGTACTGAGTTAATTAAAATTTCTGTTTAACCGCAAGGCCATCAGTAATAAATTTATTCTTTACTAACATGATTTAGTTTCCGTTGAATTTGCATGCTGAATTAGGAATACGTTGCTTCCTAACTCAAAACGTCTTTAGGGAGAACCATTGTTTGCGGCGATAAATGGAAAACACAAATTTAATTCATTTTCTTCTATCATTATCAAAACACGTAATGTTCATTGCAAACTAATCCAAGTAAACGATGTTGACAAATAATCTCTGTTAAAAGGCATGCTCTAAGGAAAGCGGAAAAGTTCGTTAAGTGGATCAGAAATCCATTTAAAATGTGTTTTAACCCCATTATAATGGACGTCATGGTAAAAATGAATTACTACGGTCTGTTGATGTGCTTATAATACGGCTTCCGACAGAATCCTTTATTCCGAGATTTCCTTTGACAGACCAGTCAAAGTGATTACCGAGCGACGCCGAGAGCTAGTTTCGCATAAATTAAGCAGGCAGCAAGGCGAGCAATTATTGGATCCAGTTTGAAATTATTTCGGGCGCCATGAAAGGCGCCACTTCAGCACAGAACGTACTTTTGACTGATCAAATATTTACTTTTTAAAAAGCTGAGCTTCACTTAATCTTCTTTATGTCTCCTCGCTTATTAATCGCTCTTCTGTGAAATCCGTGGAGCTTTATGGAATTTTACTACTTGAGAAGCGACAAGGTGCCTAAATTTAATTTGAAGATAGAATAAAAGGAAATTATCATTCTGGTAGAAGATGAGTTTTTTTTTTTTAAATTTTGTACGATAAGTGAGGCATTAATATAGAAAAAAAGTTATTCATATTTCGAAATTTCACAAGTGTACACATTTAAACAGGCATAGATTTTTATGCATCAATATATAAATAGTTGTAATCATTTTTTGATTTTGTTTTACAATGAACAGATGGATTAAAAATGTTGTTCTTTTCTGAAATCAAAAGTATATTTGATTGTGGAATTTCTATCACACAAAATAAATCAGCGCCAATTTTACATTTAAAGTCTATTGTAACATTTTGCTTATTGTAATATTTGTAACATCTTGGTCTATACTAGACTAACGGTTCAAGAAGAGGGCAAATTTCAGTTTCATGGGAATACTTTAATTTTTATTTACAAACAATATATATATATATATATATATATATATATATATATATCGTGTTTTGTCCGTTATTTATCTCTTCAAACATTTTCAAATGTTTTAAACAGAAAATTCGATGTGACCTTATTTTAAGCTAGCTGTACATCTTACATTTTACTTTATCTCTCAACTTTGTCATTAGATATCCACAGTGACTTTCTTAACAGCATAGGTAGCATTACATATCAGTTAGCAAACTAATGCATAACCTGTTTTTAAGAATTGTGTTTTCATATAATATACAATTAGACAAATTTGTTTAAAAAAATATTTATAATGAGATTTGATAATTAAATAAAAAGGATATGGCTTCCATAAATATACTATCATGAAAAAGAACCCTAATTTTCAATAATTATCTATATAAAATCAGAAATTGCTTAGGGTTCAGGAACTGATTGCTAGCAGTTTTTAAGTTCATAGTACGAATTAATTAAAATTTGTGTTGATTAACAAGTCTCCTATTAGTATTAATTATATTCTTTACTAACAGGGTTTAGTTTGCATATTTCGAATTCGTTATTTCCTAACTCCAAACGTCTTTAAGGGGACCATTGTTTACGGCGATGAATGGAAAACACAAATTTAATTCATTTTCTTCTATTTTTCAAAACACGTAATGTTCATTGCAAACTAATCGCAAGTAAACGATGTTGACAAATATCCTGGTTAAAAGGCATGCTCTAAGGAAGCGGAAAAGCTCTTTAAGTTGATCAGAAATCCATTTAAAATGTGTTTTAACCCCATTATAATGGACGTCATGTAAAAATGAATTACTACACTCTGTTGATGTGCTTATAATACAGCATTCAACGGAATCTTTTATGCCGAAATTTCCTCTGACAGACCAGTTAAAGTGATTACCGAGCGACGCCGAGAGCTAGTTTTGAATAAATTAAGCAGGCATCAAGGCGAGCAATTATTGGATCCAGTTTGAAATGACTTAAGGCGCCACTCTAACACAAAACGTACTTTTGGGCTGATCAAATATTTACTTTTTAAAAAGCTGAGCTTCACTTAATCTTCTTTATGTCTTCTTCTCTTCCCTCCTCGCTTATTAATCGCTCTTCTGAAAATCCGTGGAGCTTTATGGAATTTCATTACTTTAAGAAGCGACAAGCTGCTCAAATTTAATTTCAAGATTGAATAAAAGGAAATTATCACTCTGGTAGAAGATAAGATTTTTTTATTAAATTTTGAACGATAAATGAGGCATTAATATAGAAAAAAAAAAATATTATTCAGATTTCGAATTTCACAAGTGTACACATTTAAACACGTATAGATTTTTGCATAAATATATAAATAGTTTTAATCATTTTTTGATTTTGCTTTAGAATGAACAGATGGATTAAAAATGTTGTTCTTTTCGAAATCAAAAATATATTTGATCGCGGAATCTCTACCACATAGAGCAGCTGCTTCACGAATTAAATCAACACCTATTTTACATTCAAAAATTTTGCCTCTGTGTAATGTCTCGACCTATGCTAGACCTATAATGGCTTCAAGAAGAGGGGCCACTTTGAGGTTCAAGGGAATTCTGGATTATTATACAAAAGAAATAAAAATTAAATATATAATTGCAGTTCACCCTAATGTCTTAGATTTGTTCTACGACGCATTTAATGCTACGACGAGTCTACGACGAATATAATGCACGGCAGATGACAGCGATTGTCCGTGCAAATTCCACTGGGCGAAACAATTACGGATTGAATATGAACTATACCATGGGTTTGTTCCATCGTGATGGGTGATAGACCACGAGCTGAGAAATGTCTACTCCAAGAGAAGTGAGTGAAGCTGACTCTCCTCTTGACGGATTGTATTAAAGGAGATTTTTGGTGAAGAAGAGAGAGAGAGAGAGAGAGAGTTATGCGACAAGTCGACCATAAGTTTTTTTCTTTTTTTCTCTGATGTGATTGAATAGGTCGGAGTTTCCTCCTGTTTCCAAATTGAACCCCTTGTAATTTCGTGTATCACACCTTGTGATAATTACGGTCTGCCGCACACTAAGCAATTAGATTCGAGAATTCTGAAAAATCTCCGACCTTGGAGTGAACTGTACTTGAGATTTAAACATGTCCTTGTGATCAAATTTTATTTTTAATTTTCATATCTTTGCATAATAATCCAGAGTTCCTGATATATATATAGTACTTGTAAATAAAAATTAAAGTGGCCCTCTTCTTGAAGCCGTTATAGGTCTAATATAAGCCAAGACGTTACAATATTCTGAATTAAATAATATTTCACTTTCTATAAAAATAAATTCCTTTTTTAAACATGAATTGTTGGAAACTCATTTGCAAATTAATTGTCTGACCTCTATATTTCTTTTAATTTAAAGAAAAATATATTTTTGTATCACGCTGTTTTCATCCCAAACTGTTTCATTCTTTTTCTAAAATAATCAAAGCAAGTATTTGAGTTTCAAATTCTTTTTTTCAAAAATGCCTTTATTAAGGTCAGCAAATTAAAAGTTATGCAACACGCTATACAGGAATTTAAATTACTTGATTAATTGCAGATGCAGAAATCATGCAACAATGCAACATTGTTCCTCTGGCCGTTCAATTTGCCAAAGCTTTGTTGCATTTTAAAACATTTTTTTCTACGTAAATCCTTTGAAATAACAAACATTAAAAATACATTGCTGGAGCATTAAGAACACAAAAAGAAGAAGCTAATTGCTGTCGCATCCGGAAAATTTAAAGAAAGTCATCGATTCTACGATAAAATCACTGCTACAAAAATACATAAAACAAAAATAATGAGCTAAGTAAATTTTTGAAGAGATTATTTAATATTGTTGTTAGTTTTTATTTTAAAGAAGATATTTGAAAGAAGTTGACTCTGGTAATTATGATGATTTGAATCATTGATAAATTGGAAAATTTAAATGATTGATATAATGAGTATTTTTCTGAAAAGGCTAGAGAAGTCTGATGATTACTACTGGTCTTCCTAATGACAAAGACTGGTTTGAAACTCGACAATTAAAGCCAAACTAAAGTTTCTATGTGTATGTCAAAAAGGGACACGATAATTTTTAGGGCTGTAACGTCTCAGCCTTATTAGACCTATAATGGCTCCAAGAAGAGAGTCACTTCTAGGAAGTGTTTTGTGAATTTTACAAGCAAGTGTATTGTACTAATGAGAACAACCTGTCACTCCAATATGATAGTAAATATTCTGTGTCATGGATTATGAGACCTCATGAAATTAGCGATTGTCTGTGCGACCTTCACAAGTCGTAGCGATTACAGGTGAAATATGCATCGTGAGGGGGTGGTAGATCATGGGCTGAGAAAGTGTCTACTCTATGGAGAAGTGAAGGAACCTGACGCCTTTCCCCCTCTCTTGGCGGATTTCCTTAAAGGCAGGTTTTTGGAGAAGAAAAAAAAAGAGAGTTCTACGACAAAAGAACAAGAAGTGTTGTTTTTATTTTTTTCTGAAGTAGAATAGGCCGGAGATCCCGCCTGTTTCCAAAGTGAACTTCTTGTGGTTTCGTGTATCACGCCATGTGATAATTAAAGTTTGCCACAGACCAGGTGATTAGATTCGACGTAGACTCGAGAACTTTGAATATTACCGTGCTTGGACTGAACTATACTTGTGATCAAATTTTATTTGTAATTTTGCATTTCTTTGTATAATAACCCAGAATTCATTATATATATATGTATGAATATATTTACACCATTGAATCTAACTCTTCACACTAAATATGCTAGTTTACTGCACTAAGATTCAGCGTAAGTTGAAGAGAATAAATTTTTTTATCAATTAGTTTAATTTAGTTGTTTTGGTTGTTTAGAATTTTGTAATTATAAAAAAGTAAACCCGTAAAATTAAACAAATATATATATAAAAGAAAAAAACACTGGACTTTAAGACTGCAGATAGTTAAAAAAAATTAAAAAAAAAAAATATTAAAGGGATTTAATTTTTCTTTAGGAAGTGACGAATTTAAAGCTAAAATGGAACATCAACTTTTAAAAGATTATAACTATTTGTAATTTACTAAAAATAGGAAGTGAAGGAGGTAAAGAAGAAGTTATTATTTATTAAGTTAAGAAGTTATTATTGTAACATTGTTTTGTGATCTTAATAACTTTAAAGCTAAGATAAAAGAAATTAAATTATTTGAAGAAGACACAGACATCAACGACGAAGTTGAAAGGAAAATTAGTCACAATTTTAATGATATTGAATGCTGTTTAAAACCATTCATGGACGATTCCATGCAATGTGCAGAACAATGGAAAAACGAATCATTAGGCGAATATTTCTAACAATGAAACAGCCATGGCGTAAAGGTAATATGGAAGATAATGGTTTGATGCATTACGTCATAAAATGAATTCACAATTCGGCTCTCAGTAACACTATTTTTACTCTCTAAGAGTAAACAAGTAATATAAAAACAAATGTTTTAAAGTCAATTCCTTCTATTTTTTCGCTATATTGCTGAAATTCCTTTGTAAATAATTTTCATTCACTTTTTTAAGTTTATCGGGCGCCATCTATTGGACCATATAAAGTTACAAGAGTGATCGCTAGTGGCCTAGTGATCGCTTTGAAATAAAAAAAAATGGGCCACAAATAGGACAATTGACCTAATATTGCTTGTACAACAGCTGATCATATAAAAAAATGGTTTTAAAAGATTGATTCTTCTGTAATAAATATGACTTTACCGAACAATGATCATCTATCGATTTTGAGTTTTCCCTGAAATGTGACTATTTTTTGTGAACAGTGTCCCTTATAGTTTTCTATTTATGCATTTTTATGACAAATTTACATAACGACGACGACATAACATAAACCTAACTATTTGATGGATTACGTTTT
Source organism: Caerostris extrusa (assembly GCA_021605095.1). Taxonomy (NCBI): domain Eukaryota; kingdom Metazoa; phylum Arthropoda; class Arachnida; order Araneae; family Araneidae; genus Caerostris; species Caerostris extrusa. Next base: position 4,956 of record BPLR01000336.1, on the reverse strand, counting down.
GCTACTAATTTCATTTAAGACTCATTATAAGTCAGATACGTAGAAGCAAAATTTAAAAGATTAGTTCATTGTTGATGAAGGGCATTAAATCGGTGACATGGGGTTATCAATTAATTCCCCATCAATATCGTTGGAAAAATGGTTATATGATAATGTGCCACATTTTGTGTTCTCTGTCCATGAAAAAAATGCTCTCACCGTCAGTGGAGAGGACTCGATGCCTGGCGAGGTCCGTCTTGTTGCCGACGAGGATGACCGCCTTGGAGTCCACGTTGTCCCACTTGTGGATGAGTCTCAGAATGTCCTTGGCCATCTGGAGGCTCCTCTTCGAAGTGACAGAGTACACCACCAGGTAGGCGTCGGGGGTGTGCATGTCGGAGAAGTTCTCAGTCTGCAGACAACAATAAAAAAAATGTTACTTTTTAGATGCGAAACACTAGTTGAAATACTGTAGTGCTTTTTATATTGTACTTATGAGATGAGAAACGAGGTACTTTGTCTTCCTTGAAAAATTGTGGACATATTCAGAAATTATCGAAATCGCATAACCTCTTGAGATCCAATGTCCATTATATTGGATATATGGTGAATCAAACCTAAGCAATTATTTCCGAAATCAACAATAGAGGTCAGTCCATGAAGGCAGGAAAATATAACAATGGATAGCAGAATTTCTTGGCGAAGGTCAACAATGGAAATATTAAGAAACAGTGACTATAAGTTTTATCCTATTGGCGCTAAAAATATGTATATATTTTCAAAATAGACTCTTTGTTGCCGTAAGAAGTCTAAACATTGTGGAGGATAGATTTTATAATGGTGACTCGGACGTGATTTGAACACTCAACCTGCAGACATTTTTATTTTGTGGGCACAGTTTTGTTAAGTCTTAAAAACCTTCGTCTTAGGGATGGTCCAGACAATGCATGGCGGCTGCAACAGTTGGACAATCAAACATATATGATGAGGAGTAAGCTCGATATCAAAGCAACTGCCCTGATATCATGCTTATGCATTACCGTCATTTATGCAACTGACACTTCAACTTCGCGCTGCCATTTATTCAACTAGCATTGTAGCTAGCGGCGGGATCTTTGTCCAACAAGAATTTAAAATGGCTGCCAACGAGAAAACAATAATTAAAAAGTATGACAATAGTATTCAGAATTTACTTGTAATTTTATATAGGGCTTCGGGTAGAAAAAAGCTACAACGTAATTTTAATTTTTGCAATATGGATAGTTGTTGATTCACCTACAAGAGATGCAATTTTATTGCTAAAATTTCTTTAGTCGAAACATTTTCTCGATTTGCTCAAAGAGGGACGGAAAATACTTCAATGCAGCAGCAGGAATGCATGTGTGTTCCAAACTCAAGGTTGCAATATAAATGATCCTGGAGTTCTTGTGTAATGCTTTATTGCTAAATTTTGTTGTACTGCAGACTAAATGATCTCAGGATCAAAGTATTTACCATTTGAAACCGTCTTTATAAGAATAGTTCTTATAATCGTATACGTTCTCTTTATGTTACGGTCTTTTTCTTATTATGAGAATTTAAAAGAAAAATACATATCTATTAAACTAATAAAATCATTTTGGAATTCAGTAATGTTTGCTCAATGAATTATTCAATATGAGAAAATTTACTATTTATTAGAAATACAGCAGACTTTCTCTTCTACTCGAACTAAAGCAAATAGGAATATCTATGGGAATAATTCAAGTGGAGGTATATATAAGAATACTGGATCTGGGAAGTATCCAAATAAACGTATTGCAATAAACCGAGTCTTATATATGTTTATGTATATAAATAAATACATCATAAACTTTTTTTATACGAATTATCTAAATACATGAAAAAATGTTATAATTATTATAATTATTCCGATCACGATAATATTTGCTTACGGAAAGAATTTAAGTTGACTGTACCGAACCCGTGAATTTCCAAATATTTAGAAGGAAATACACCATTAGAACTAACACCATTTGGCTGTTCAGACATTATTCCCAAAGATAGGGAAGAGAAAGCAATTCTTTCAAGAATAAAATATCCATTTCTGTGTGTATCGGTATTGGAATACACCCACACCTATAAGCATAAAAAGTTCATAATTAAAACTTAGAGAAAATTTAGATGGATATACTACCAGTTTCCTTACAGATTGTGAAGCTAAATTCCAAGTAACTAACTGATTACTAATTGGAATCAATAACAAATTAACTATAAAAATTGACCTAAAGTTTATCATATATAAATAAACGAGATTAAGTCCTTTAGGAACATATATATATGCACAAGCGGTTATCAAAATAATGGAAACAACCTAGAGTTATAAGGAATTCTTTACTAATAGGCCGTAGGACCGTCTTTGACATATCATACAACTTGGATTCGCCTGGGAATCGAATCATACAAGTGCTGAATAATGTTTAGAGGGAATATAGAACCATGCTTCATGGTGATAGTGTGGATGTTCTTGGAAAGATGCCGGTGAGTGATATATTGAGGTCGGGGACTGTGCGAGTCAAGGTAGATGTTTCATTTCATCCTCGTGTTCGTCAAACCATGATTTAACAGGCCCCACTTCTTCAAGTGTAGAAGCGTTATCATCTTGGAAAATTCCATCTCTTGCAGGAAGCAAAGCTTGCATCATAGGATGGGCCTGGACAGTTAAACTTCCTATACTTCTCCCCAGTGATCTTTCCTTTCAGGATTACGATTGGGCCAGCAAAAAAACCAGAATAGGGCCGACCACACCATGACATATCCGTCTCCATGCTTGAAAGTTGGAAGGAGACAATCACGGTCATATGTGCAGGTGTACAGGTGTGGCGTCCTCTAATGCTCATCAGTCTTGTTTTTGGGAAAAGTGTGAAAGATGATATGTCTGATCCCTATAATTGTCTTCTACTTGTCAATCGACCAGGATTTGTGAATGTGACACCACTGTAGACGACGTTTGGCATTAACACATCTGTTACAAGTGGCTTAGGAATTGCTGCTCTGGCGTAAATGTCCTGTTTCTGAAGGTGCCTTCTAATTGTAATGTTTGACACTGGAGAATCCAGATGCTGATTGAGCTCTGCGGCCACGTTGGCTGCAGTTGTTTTGGACATTAAAATCCGATTCAGTAGCCGTTGGTCTCTTTCACTCATTCCTTCTGCCCATTATTTTGCTTTGCCGAGCTTGTCCACTGTCATAACATACGACACAGCACCCCTACGAACGCCTAAAAGTTGGGATGTTTCGGTTACACTTGCTCCAGCTAGACGGGCTCCTACAATTTGACCTCTTTGAAGGTCTGGGATCCTGACATTTTATTCTTTTGACAAAACTCCAAGACGTGTACCACTTCATTAAAACTACCTCATACTACCATATGTATACTTTTTATATTTTTAAAAAACTGTTAGTTAAGATTTCATTTTAATGCTAACGGAGCGCAGTATTAAATGTCACTTTTATTCACAGGTGTCTCCATTATTTTGATAATCACCTGCATATATATATATATGTTGGAGAACTATTTGTCACAAAAATCCCACATTAATGAAAAATACAAACCACTCCAGCTTGTTAGCATTTTTTCTATGTAGAAAATTATGGTGTACACTATAATGAAAAATGGAGCTCAAAAACTATTCCAAGATATGATGACAAAAATTGTATTAAATATATTCGATACATTTACGAATTACGTAAAGTCTCTGTATACTCCGAAAATAATTTATTAGAAGTAATTTACCAGAACCTGATTTTGATGCTTTTAATGTTTGTTCTTTCATCAAAGTTTGAAAATTTCTATAAAAAAATTGTCACTTAAACCAGGCGCAAACTTGTACATCAGCATCATTAATACAGAAAATGCCATCAACTATCCCCCAAAAATCTCTGCAGTCTTTATCTCTGTTTAATGTTTGATAATAATAAAAGGCGAGATAGTATGCGGGAATGCTTCTCCCCAGATATTTGCGGTTCGCAGTGAACGACAACGAAGCAAGAAAAGAACTGCGATACGAGATTTCTCTTATTGATTTTTGATGTCCGTCTTTCACGAAGAAGGAAGTCGAGTTATTTTTGCTTTTTATGAAAAGAAAAAATATTTGTTTTATCAAAGTATTTTGACACTTTGACTGCCGGTCACGCTAAGATGTGTTGATAGTAATTGCCCTCGCAGTGGAAATGGATTTTTCCCAGAAGGCTACTTACTTCTTATAACGAATAGGATAGAAATGTGGTCATAAAACATGATTATATGCATCATATCGATTTTGTTAAGTAATATTTAGGCCTTGCTAATAATTGCCGTAATCTTTAGACTGAATATGTTAAGTAATATTTGTTGTTGTTGTGACTAATCCTCAATGTCCTGCAGTACGGGACGGACATCCCATGAGTGATCTAATGGAGGGAGGGAAAGGGGGCAGCTTCTGTTGTGAACCCGTAGGAAGAAATCTGACTTTTGCTCCGTGACGCTCTTACAGTCCTATGAGTGGGAACTACGGCTTAAAGTGGATTCCGAACCACTACAAGCCTCCATGGCGCCGCCGGGATTCGAACTCCGAAACCTGTGGTACCGAGCGCCAGCCACTCGACCATTCAGGCCTAAGTAATTTTTAATCCAGCGCGTCAAAGGCACTAGAAGTAAAATTACTTTCTAAATGCCACATTACGCTCTGGCGTGTGATATGTAATAATGAAACAAAAATAATGAAAATAAATGATAAAATGCATTATTTTTGTATGACACTTTATTGCTAACATTGCTATTTAATCGAGTTCTCTAAGAGGATGGAAGGATCCAGGATTTTGATTATATTTTTCTTGGGAGACATTACCTTTCCTTTTATCTCTCTAGTGAATATAGTATAACAATCATTCTTCCCTCCTGAGTAACGTCACATTTGTTACAACCTGTTCTTTTAATTCTGGTGAATGACTTCATAG